>LPNX010246593.1:307108-366848 GCA_001517045.1 Pseudotsuga menziesii
TGCCGCATTTATAGTATTAATTTGAAAGGAAAATGAGCCCTCGCCTTTGAGGACATCAGGCCCATCTCTATGTGTAATTTAATCTACAATCTTATTATAAAATACAAAAGTGATTGCTGATAGGCTAAAAAGAATTTTATACAATATAGTTTCGGTTGAACAGTTTGTATTTCTGTTTAATAGACAAACTCTTGATGCAGCAGGAAATGCCCAAGAAGGACTACAATCAATAAAAATTTCATAAGACCCCGCTGTTGTCATAAAAATTGATTTCAAAAAATCTTGTATAAAGCTAGCTAGTTGATACCAGGTTGTTACTTTTACAAATTGGTATGAATCTGCATACAGTTGACAATATTATGGGGTGTATCTCATCAGCCACCTTTGCTGTCTTGATCAATGGGTTTCCTTCAGGTTTTTCAAGGCATCTGAAGGGCTTAGACAAAGATTCCCGTTGTTTCCTTTTCTTTTCTTGCTAGTGGCCAAAGGACTTGGTAGACTGATTTCTGAGGCAAAAATGGGGGGAAGAATTAGAGGCTTAAAGATTATAAATTCGATGTCCCTCTCTCACTTTCCTTTCATAGGTTACATCTTTCTTTTCTATAATGGCTCCATAAATGAACAGGTTCACTTTCAAATTATAGACATCTATTGCAGTGCCACAGGGTATGGAAGTGAACATGGAAAAATCTTCTATGATCCATAGTCATTTAGAAAAGGGAGTGAGTGTTACAAACGGCTTTCCAGGGAAAGCAGATTGGTTTTTATTAAGACTGCTAGAAAGCATTGCAGTGTATTGGATGTCCGTTGCATATATTCCTAAAGGACTTCTTCACAAAAGAAGGAAAAATTGGTTCAGTTTCTCGTGGACCATGAATCCTACTGAAGAAATTCCCTTCGTAAAGTGCTATAAGTTAGCTAAACCTAAATAAGATGGAGGATGAGGACTCATAAATATCTATGTTTTTAGTCAAGCCTTAGCTGTGAAAAGTCTTTGAAGGCTTCTTTCCAATGATGGTTTGTGGGAAAAGATTATGAAGTATAAATATTTAAGAGACAGATATGTGGAAGATTTACTAAGGTTAGAAAGAATAGAAGGCCCGTCAATGTTTGGAAAGCCATGCTCAAAGATGCTTGGGATATTGGCAATGCTAGTAAAATCAAGGATGGTGAAGATCCCTGGATTGGGTGTTGTGGAAATTTGAGACTTTCTGCTCCTTATCTTTTGAGATGACATGATCAAGATGTTCACAACCTATAGGATGTTCCAAGCTGGATACAGGAATGGAAACCAGCCGTCTCTTTAGGTCTAGATAGGCTCATCGCTGATGAATGGGATCAATATGTGTTATTATTAGAACATAGTGCCATTAAGCTCAAAAAATCAAGAAGATGAACTCAAATGATTTAAAATAAATCATCAAGAGCTTTGACTGCAAATAAAGGCTATCAATCAAGCATAGAGAAAGAAGTAAGGGGGGGCAAGATTAGTGGTGGAAGACAGTCTGGAAACTAGATGGTCCTTTGCAGACTAAAATTTTCCTAAGTCACAGGATCCATTGAATTTAACGGTTAAAATTCAAAATTTGTAGAATTTCTTCAAGTGCCAAATTTTATGGTTGAAGTTTCACCAAATATCATGGCAAAATTCAAGATGAATTTGAATTCAAACTCGAACTCGAACAAAATCGTTTAGATTTGTTTAAATTTTCCTTTAAAATCCATTTTATTCAAATAGACATGTCTTTAAAATCAAATTGACTCCTGGGGAAACATGAAACCCTGGCCCACGTTAGGAGGTGAAACCATGAAGTTGACTTTTAGCCACCGTGCCTGCAATGACTGATTCACCCGACACCAGTTAAAGGAAACGCATAGTATAGCTACTTTGTGCTTTTCCCAACGCCCTCGTTCCTCACTGTTCAACAGTTCATAGACTGGTTTGATGACTGGGAGTTAGCGCTCAAAGATCAACTAGTGCTCACAGCTCGACGCCTGTCTCTCCGGCCCCAACAGTTACCAAGTGCCAACTTGCTCACCCTCACCAAGTTGCAAATGTGTTTATTGAGCATATTGAATTTTATTAAAAAAAAATTATATATTGTTTATTTTCAATTTTTACAATGCAAATTTTATGCCGAATTTTATCACAAAAATTTTCATTGCTGGATTTTTTACGAACATCAAGGTCGCCGAACTCGATTTGCAAACACGAATTCAAACCAGGTGACTTAGGAATTTTCCAATGGTTAGCTTTAGAAAACAAGATCCTGAATTGGGATAACAGGCAAAATTATAGTTGGCAAGGCCTTAGCTGGTGGTATATTATGCAAATCAGGCAACAAAACATTAGATCATCTTTTTATCCAGTGTCCTTTTTCAAATTCAGTGAGGAAATAAGTTCTATAGGGTACAAATGGTCTAAATGGAGTCAATATGTGGGATAAAGCTTCTCTGTTGGACTATTTTCATACTTTGAACTTTGTATCGTGACATGTCTTTGTTCAGTTTTAGAGCATTGCAATGCTTTGTGCTCTGGGGCCTATAGCTTTCAAGAAAGAAATAACTTTTGAAGGAAAAGATTTTTCATCTGAATAGGTGGCACATATGATCACAGTCTCTTCTGATGGAAGCTGGAAGCCTCATTCTGAAAAAAAATGCTAGAATTCCAAAAGAGATTGCTATTACATAGGATATAGTTTGGGGATATTATTTGATGGGGAAAGCCAAGTATCCCCAAGATAATGTGGTGCTGGTGTGCACCTTTTATTTAAATGCTTGCGCCTGTTCTATTTTTAAATATGGTGCTCGTACTGGCTCAAATAATAAAGCTTTCTTTGCCCTCTGGACTCTATTAAAAGCAGATGCAGATAAAGGACTTGGTAAGCTTGAAGCCCTGTAGGATTCAAATTTAATTAGATTGGGAAAATGGAAGAAGCAGAATTGAAAATTTGGCTTTAAATACTATAAAGAACAGAATCCTAGATGCAAGAAATCAGTTCGAAGAATTCATTCACCCATATTTATAGAGAAGCAAATTCACAAGCATACAAGTTGTCTAAGGAATCCCTATCTATGCAGGAGGGCATGTTTGCAGAGCTGGACTTTAAGGACAACCTCTTAGTTTTAGAATCTTTGAAGTCTATTTTTTAATTTCGATTGTTTTCTGTGTTGTCCCAGGTATAGTATGGGTGGCTTTTCAGAAGAGTGAGACATGTTCTAGATTTAAGAATAGTTTCTGAACATGTTTGTTGAAGTGTTTACTTCTGATGATTATCTATGTCTTTTATTAAGGAAGATTGTAATTTTGACATGATAGGACTGTACTGGGTAATCTCTGGTAATACTTTGTGAGCCTTATCGGCCACACTATGTAAATTCTGATTTCTCTTTTGAAATATCGAATATAATATTTTTTTCTTGGACAAAAAAGTGTAGTTAGTTCAAAATCCAAGTTGAATTACTAACCATCACAGCCACCAATGTGTGTGCCCCCAATAAATACATTTGGGACAGTCCACTGTCATGTCCATTCCTGAAGAGCTTTCTATATCTCCTGTCCATCACCTGCACAGATGTTCCATGCAGTCACATTCAGATACAAAAGATAAATACAAGCACAAATGGGAATGAAATGTGCTTATTTATTAGAAGAACTTGAGGCAATATTCAAACAAACAAGAAGGTTTGATATAATTACTCCTAATGGAATTTTGGAAGGGAATCCCAATTGAATGGTGAAACCAATAACCAGCAGCCAGACACTATAAATTGCGAAAGACTGACACCAGAACTCCTTACCCAAGTCATTGAGAACTAAATCATTGAGGGTACGAAGACCTACAATATTAAGGTTATATGAAGGCTTTAAAAATAGTAATGCACAATGTTAATTAAACAAATAATGCCTGCATCTTCACATGACAGATACATGCCTACTAATCTCTGATTGCAACCATCGGCTTATCATGCAATGAAAGAACTCTATTGGACCCAAAACTTTGAAGGATTTCTTGAAATAAATGAAAAGAATTATAAATTACTAAAAAAGGTATTGGTCAATCACAAATATACTGTGTTGCAGGAAACTTGCCCCCCCCCTCATTTCCATGCCGTTTCTGTGTGGAAACTCGGAAACGTGTACCATATGGCTCAGAAATGTGTTTCCATCCTTATGGACGCGTTTCCTACAAGGAAAACACGTTTCTTATAAACAGAAACGCATTTTCGATAAGACATGTTTTCAAAAACAAAAATGCCCCTCATTACTTTAAAACTGATTTTTTTAACTTCAGTTCTAACTTGGTCGTCTCCCTTGCTGCCTTGAATATTGAGGAACCTGGAAGAAGATTTGGCCTTTTGTCTTCCTCACTGCATTTCACTGTTAATCATGGCTCTTGTTTTATTTTTCATGGGGATAATAAAGATGAGGATGATGACTATTAGTCTTTACTCTTTACTATTTAGTATTTACTAGTTTAGTAGTTTGAGCTCTTGTTTTATTTCCATGTTCATTGTCCATAGTTTGATACATGTTGATGTAGCTTTGTACTTATAGCCTCATATATAGAGGCTGATTTTGGATATATATGTATTAGCCTCATTTATAAAGGTTTCTTTTGGATATATATTACTACCTGCAGTATGTAATCACTTATAGTTGTTGTTTGAAAATCCTTTAAGAGCACTTGTAGTTGTTGATGTTGAAACAAATGCAGTGGATGTGTTATGCCGAATTCTTTCTTCAAATTGCTCAATGGGGCTGAAAGAGGATGTTGCAGAGTTGTGTTGTGTTCTCTTTGGGAATTCAAGAATTAGATCTACACTAGCTGCAGCCATATGTGTTGAACCTCTAGTTTCTCTTCTCATTATAGAGTTCAGTCCAGCCCACCATGCTGTAGTCCGTGCTATTGATAACCTATTAGATGATGAAAAACTGGTAGAGCTTATTGCTGCACATGGTGCTGTTGTTCCACTTGTTGGACTTCTGTTTGGTGCAAATTATCCTCTTCATGAGGCTGTTATAAATGCCCTGGCGAAGTTAGGCAAAAATCAGCCACTTTGCAAGCTTGATATGATTAAATCTGGGGTGGTTGAAAACATACCAGAAATTCTTCCAGAAGCACCAGATTCTCTGTGTGCTGTGATGGCAGAATTACTTCAGATAGTGACAAATAATGATGGCATTGCAAAAGGAACATCAGCTGCAAAATTGAGAGTAAAGAGAATCACCCCTGTGAGGCGATTCCCATTTTATTCCCTTTCTAACTAAATAATTTAAATCTATGAGGAAAATTTAAGAAATGTTGGTATTACCTCCATCTGCTGGAAGGTGATCAAATCAAGCACCATATCACATATTTAAATGTTAAAGCAATGTTCATCCCATTTTTCAGCATCACATAGAGAAACAGAAGATTGTAAGAACAGATTTTAACTGAATGCCTTAATGAAAGAAGAGGGGATTAAGGAGTAGGAAGACTTGGCAAAGAATAGAATTTGTAAAAATATTCCTTGGATAGGAAGCACGGTGCAATCAATTTCCTTGTGGTGAACCAAAAGCATCAATACATCTTCAATTAAACATTTTGATCTAGTTTGACCAAAAAATGCACTATTTTTAAATCATAAATATCATACTATGAAAGAATACTTATAATAACACATGTAAATCCCATGAAGTAACTTATACTTAAGTATGTAAAGCCCATGAACATATATAATAACACCTTCAGATTAATACTACTGAGATGGCTTAGCATCTTATAGATTGAACAAATGTAATAATACCTTTTGATTAATACTACTGAGATGCCTTAGCAATCTTGAAGATAGATGGAGAGTCCATTCAAAACATGTGTTGATCATATTTAAACTTCTACACGATGGAAATCCAAAATATTTAACACAATGTTAATTTTTGTTTCTTGAAGTGTCTTGCTCCTCTGTAGCTGCTACAAATGCTTGACGCTCCTCTGTGGTAGCAGTGATGACAGGCATCCATAAATCTGCAGTTCCACTTAAAAGGCCCTGTACTTGTAGATCTGCTGCAGATGATGAGGACAATAGTTCATCAATAGATTCTAACTTGGCTGACATCCTGTCCAATTCCTTGGCTATTTCAAGCTACAAGAATAGAGAATAAGTTTAATATTAGATCGTAAAACGCACTAGAGGAAGAAAAAGTCAAAACTGGATGAACTAAAACCCTTATAAAGGCTGAATCATTGATTGAAGCTAATTCAAAACAGGAAAGTCGTGCCCTACCTCATCTGGTTGCTACGATGATATTGAAGGTACTTTAGTAGTCTCTAATTCAAGAGCCTTGATTTTCGATCTCAATTCAGTCTCTGGTTGATTGGTTTCAGCTTCCACCTGTGGACAAGATATCAAATGAGTAATTTAAAATTAAAAAAGCCATCATGCTGGAGGATTTCTTTTAGCATTGACGATATACACCACTGCCAATATTATAGATCACAACATTGCATTCACAAAGAACTAGCCAAGCTTGGCAAAATTCCAGAACTTTCCAGGATTTCGAGGAACTAGCACTATTGCATTCTTATATAGCACTCACCTTCAAATTTGTTAATTGCGAGGGTCTCCATGGTTCTAAAACTTAGATCATTAAAATTCTAAGGATCAATGATCAACACTTCTGGTTCCCATATTTTCACAAGAATTATCTAAAATTCTTATATGTATATAAATTTACAGATAAGGTGGTCCAAATCCTGCCAAAACTTAACAAGTAGAAGAGACCAAATTTTGTAGTGGAATTTACAATTGACATATCGTTATGTGCAAGTTTTTCTTGTCAATTACCAAGAGTGAAAAGACCTTTCAAATTTGAGAAATAATGTTGTCGTTTAAATCCTGCCAAAGATAGTAACGAACCAAAAGTAGTATGCATGGACAGATAACTCCTTGGACCGTGGACACTTGGAAATCAAAGATTTACTGAAAAACAACACTACAGCTAAACATTATACTGTGTGCAGCTAGGATGTCACCAAAGTTTTATATATTTCCCTTTCGATGGAGAGAAAATGAGATGTTGCATCTCAATAATAAATCTGAGTTGAATGATATTGTTTAGATATGTGGACTTCCTCTTTTCTTCCAAAGAAAATCAGCTCTGTAAAGTTGAAGCCATAGGGTAAATATAGCATTGATGTGTATCTACATAGGCTAAGTTAATATATGAGGGACATATTAAAGAATATTTGTGAGATTAGCCCATGGGGTATGGAATAGAAGGTGATTGGGTGTATTGTTAAGACACTAATTGTGTAAGGTCATTAATTAAAAACTCTGTTATTGAGTACTGGACTATAAAAACTAAGAATTTTTGTGAGGTTAATTTTCAACCTCACGTTGAATTGTATAAAGCAAGTATGTAAAAATTAAAAAAGCCAAAATATGTTTAAATGGTAAGCTTTTCAGATTTCCTAACCTTAAAGTTTGTACAAGCTATTTATGGAATGTTTAACTTTCAAGGTTTATTTTCATGGATTTTTCAAATTGAATTTGGTTTAATTATCTGCACATGCAAATGGAGGGCGAAGAAGGCCCTTTAGAGGTGCCTGGTGAGATACCACTCTGAAAGACTGAAAGAGCTAGAATTATAACCTTGTGTCAGGAAGTAACCCTTGAGTTGCTTTAAACTGACGAGACTTGTTTTTTTATTGAAAGTGTTTCCAAAAAACATGCCCTGTAAGGCTCCACTGCAAATATCATACTTCCTTGGACAAACTTGCCAACTTGGAAGGGTATTCTATTCCACCAAATTTGCATAATACGACCTCTTCCCTATGAATCCCAAGCTATATGTGGTGACCAAATCATAGACATTGTGGGAACTTGGTTTGCATAATACGACCTCTTCCCTATGAATCTCAACCTATATGTGGTGATCAAATCACAGACATTGTGGGAACTTCGTTGATGGATTTAACCCTCCCATGATCTCACCAATGAACCAATGCCCCATTGGCAGCCAAGACATATTTTATGAGGTTAATATGAGAATGAGGTCACACAAAACAACCCTAAGAAATACAAAGCCCATGAATTCACTTATTTCTAAACATGTAACGGATCCTGGATAAAAAACCGTGTGCTTTTATTTGCAGACACGCTTAGTTGGTATCATCTTATCCTTCCAAAACCATGTGGCATCTACCTTCCTATATTGTATAGTAAACTAGCGCACAAAGAAGCATAAATTTGTCAAATTAACAATCTCACAACCATGAACATGAACATAAACATTGCGTATATTACCTGGTTGAGGAGCTGATTGAGAAATTGAAAGAGCTGCCCATTGGCATCGTTGGCTCCTGCCATGGCCGATCTTCGCCCCTGAAATCACTTGGGTTCCGATCTAACAATGGATCTTCGTGGCTTGTGTTCCCATCTAGAAATTATTATGTGTTGTTTGCATATATATACGAGAGAGAGATATAGGACTAACAAATACCCAAATCTACGGCGGACTGCTCCAAATCTCTGAATGCCGGCTTTTAGCCGAACAAAAGGGAAAGAACGCCCATCAAACATACCATGATTTCCATTGCAGAAACCCTTGAATTGGACTCCCTCCTGAAGATTTGAGATGAAATGAATATTTCATTGCATTGCAGTCGTATCCTGGTAATCACCAAAATGTCGTGTGGAGGGGAGGGAAGAGCACAAGAAAAAATGGCCATAGATTGAAAAGCCTTGAACAGGGTCACCTTGGGCTTGAGCTTGAGTGAAATGTAATATTTTTCTACATTGGCACCCACCACTTCAAGTTGGCGCCAAAACCCAAATTGTGAAACTACACTAACATGATAGAATGAAATTTGTATTTGTTTAACTTGAATTCTATCATATTTGTATTTATTTAACTTAATTTTTTTATATGTATTAATAGTATATAATAAAAAATTACTTGGTATATTTTTTAAAATTTTATATGTTTTATTAGTACATAATAAAAAATACTTAGTAACATTTTTTTTAATTTATAATGTAAATAGTTTAATAATTAATATTATTTATAAATAAAATATTTAAAAACAAATGTATATAGGTATATTTGTATAGTTATTTTCAAATATATAAGTAATAGCTTACCGCTAGGACATTGTCATAGTTAATTTACCATTAAGACATTGTCATAGTTAATTTGGTGTTAACAGTGGAGTTGTAACACGTGAGGATCTGCAATTTACTAAGTTCTAGGGGGTCTATGAATCCATTTGTAGTCTTAGAATTTATAAAAATATACAACATTGTCAAAATTATAATTTTTCATTGCTGAACTGATCCACAACTAAAAATGACCAAATAAATGACCAATTGTTATGTGGTCATTTTTTTCTAGATACCCGGTGACCAAATTTGGTCATTTATCTTGGTATTTTTTAGTTTAGTTTTATCATGTGACCAAAATTGGTCATTTATCTTGGTCTTTTTTAGTTATCCCACTTAAATTTATCAATTTTGGTCATTTATCCCTTGAAAAAAATTGTGGTGACCAAAATTTTTGGTCTCTTGGTCACTAATCTCTCATTTTGCACTAGTGCACTCGTGGTATATATGCCAAAGGAAACATGGAAAACTTATCTCCTACGATTTCAGTCAATGTCTCTTGGATTCCTAGAAAAATTGTGAATGCATACATCGGTGCAGATTCCTCTCCTGATGAAGTCCAAAGATACACTGATATTTTTAAATTTTGTTTTGATGTATTTGCTTGGTCGTATGAAGAGATGTTAGGAATTGACCCCCGCATTGTCGAACATGAGATCAAAACATATCCCCATGATAAACCTATTTGGCGATGCCTACGTGCAATGAACCCTGGCAAACCATCTGCCATTAAGGATGAGATAGGGGAGGTGCATAAAGATGGTTTCATCTGTCAAGTTCCCTTGACCAAATGGGAATCCAATCCTATTCTAGTGGATAAGAAGCAGGGAACCATCTGAGTATACAACAAATTTCAAGACTTGAATCGAGCTTGTCCGAAAGAGAATTTCCCCACACCATTCATTGATTATATTTTGGATGAGTATGTGGGGAGAAATGTTTTCTTGTTCATAGATTGATTTTCAGGGTATAACTAGATACATATTAATCTTGAGGACCAACAAAAGACTGCGTTTATTTGTCCTCAGGGTACCTTTGCATACAGAAAAATGCCTTTCAACCTTAAAAACACTAGAGCCACTTTTCAATAGGCTATGAATTTTTCTTTACATGACCTCAAGTGTATTATCATATTTTACTTGGATGAATTAGTTTCTCGCTTTCGGTTGAGGGTGTATCATTGAGACCATTTTCTCTTGGTTTTTGAAAGATTCCATTGATACCAAATTCGGTTAAATCCTCAAAAGTGCATCTTTTTGTGAAAGTCGGTCATTTATTGGGATTCATGGTATAGAATGAGGGGATTAAGGTCGATCCATTGAAGGTTGAGATGATAATTTGATCATCTTTCCCACGTACAATTGGACATCTTCAGAGTCTCTAAGGGATGGGAAATTTCTTCCATCAATTATGCCAATTTGACCAAGGGATTTATGAGAGTATTGAAGATGTGTACTCCATTAATATGTGATGAGCGAGCCTAGAAATCCTTTGACGCCCTTAATAAATACTTAACATCGACCCTCATTCTTAGTCCACCTGAGTATATCCATGATTTCTTGGTATATGTGACCACGTCTCAAGATATGATTGGTATGGTTCTGATCCAAGCAGATGATGAGATCCATGAGTACACTATCTATTATCTTAGCTAGAATCTCATTGATGTTGAAATTATATATAGTAACGTTGAGAATTTTTCCTTGGCGACTGTTCATGCAGTCCAACGGTTGAGACATTATATCTTGCTTCGTCAGGCTATCCTTTTAGCCCACATCAATCCATTTGAGTTTGTCTTGACTAGATGAATGATTAGGGGGGAGTATAATAAAGGAATTTTCATTTTCCAAGAATTTGAACTCGAGTTCATTTCGATGAAGTCTAAGAATTCATTGATATTTGTTGAGCTCATATCTAATATCCCTAGTTCGAATAAGGGAAGGGTTCATGAGGATTCATTTGTGGATGGGTATATTTTCCTCATTTTGACTATTGACCCTTGGTATGGTGATATTATCATCTATTTGTATACTTTGAAGGTTCCCTCTTACCTCCCAAAGAATGAATGAAGACGCCTATATCATAATTCTAAGAACTACCTTATTATTGGTGACACATTGTATTGTTGGGGGGTAGATTCTAGTTTACGTTGTTATTTGAGTCACGATGAGGTTGAGATTGTGCTGAATGATTTCCACGGTGGGGCGTGTCGTGGTCATTTATTTGGGATTTATACAACCCAAAATATCCTTAGGGTTACTACTCGCCATCATTCTTTAAATATTGTATTAATGTGGTAAAGATAGCCCACCATTGCTAGGTATTTGCATGGAATATGTGCTCACATCCTACCCCATTATATATTATTATCACTGTCGGTCCCTCACTAAGTGGGGGTGGACTTTATGGATTGCAACCCAACATCAATTGGGGGGCATAGTCACATTATAGTTGTCATAGACTACTTTATGAAATGGGAAGAGAATATTCCTACGATTAAATCCCATGGTGAGACGACCCCTCACTTTGTGTTCAACCAGATTATCACTTGGTTTGGTATCCCGAAGGATCTTGTCACTCTCCATGGTAGGAATTTTTTATAATAAGATGATGGCGAAGCTAGAGTTAAAACTAGGGTATAAGCAAGAACACTCTTCTTCTTAATACCCTCAAGCAAATGGACAGGTTGAAGCAATTAATTCGACCCTTAAGGAAATTTTATAAAGAACCATTGCACAAATAAAAACTAATTGGCATATCATGATTTACTCATCTTTGTGGGGTTATCAAACCGCAGTCAAGACTGCCACTGGATTCTCTTCTTTTCAGTTAGTACATGAGGTGGAGTTGTTATTACCGGTTTAGTGTGATATTCCTTCATTGAATATTTCCATAGAGTTCCTATAGCAGAGAATAATCCCTAGATATGTGCAGAAGCACCTACCTTCCGTGTATAGGATGGAAGGATAGAGTCTGTGCATAAAACATGGAAAAACTTGCAACCCACTGTCATAGAAAAGCAAAGAAAAACCTGCAACAAACTGTTAGAAATAATCTAAGCATGAGAATCTAAATTATGAACTAAATAACAAAAAGCATGAATACCATTATACTTTAGATCTTTTGGAAGAGGGACACCATGCCAAGACTCAGAAAATACCAAGGTATGGGAAAATGGGTGAAAGGAGGTGAATGGAGTGAATGGGGTAAATGGATTGAGAGTGATGGTGTCTCAAGGCATTCATGTGACTATAGTAATGGTGGGTACAGAAATAGTCATGAGTAAGGGGGACCCCCACCCCTCCTTTTATAGTTTTTCTCACATTTTGAGAGTTTTAAGCCCCTCGTTAGGGTTTTGGGCCCTACCTAGGGTTTTAAGCCCCCTTTCTCTTTTTTTATCTCCTTTCAGGTTTTTTAGGCCCTTTTAGGGTTGTTAGCTCTTTTTTGGAGGCTTTGTCCCATTTTTGAGTTTTTTAGCTACTTTGTGAGCTATTTTGGCTGTTGTGGGGGTTTTTTAAAGCCTCTTTTACTAATATTAGCCTTTTGTGAGAGAAACATAGGTTAAATG
This sequence comes from Pseudotsuga menziesii, assembly GCA_001517045.1. NCBI lineage: Eukaryota > Viridiplantae > Streptophyta > Pinopsida > Pinales > Pinaceae > Pseudotsuga > Pseudotsuga menziesii. Next base: position 319,821 of record LPNX010246593.1, read on the forward strand.
TGGGGGTGGGGTTACAATGGGTTAGGAAATTTATGTATGTAGGTGGTGTATGCCTTGTAGAGAAGGTTAGGAAATTTTTTTCATTAATAGATTTCCCCCCGATTTGTGAGGGAAGGAGCTCATCATATGGCCGACGAACATCATCGGATCCTGGAGATTGTGAAGAGACGTGTGAAGAAGCATTGATTCCTCATTCAAGACATGGTGGCTTTGGTTTTTGTATTAATATGGTTCCTATGAATGGGTGAGAGATACAAAGAAGATGTGACATGTATATGGATGAGGAAAGCATACCCATGCTCATAACAATGTCAAAAAGAATAATTTGATCAAGGGTCCAAAATACAAGACTCGATCATGTACAATTGTTGTTATATAATGGTGGTCTCAATGAGATGCTGAACACAATACTGATATGAAGAACTGATACATTGGACCCATGAAATTCTCATGGAATGTTATATCTTCATAACTAATGGTCTGTTGGATCCGGAGAGGTACATAGCTATAGGGAATCACTGAAGGAGATTCAGAGTCTCTGTGGTACAATATGTCACATCACTCATGAATCTATACAAAAGCACTACTCTAGGGCTTCTAAACACTATCTCCAACGCAACTTGAAAACCACAAGGGACATGAACATGTCTGGGTCCCTTCATAAACTCACCAATGTGCTAGAATCAGGTGACACCTAGGTACTTGGACCAAATACTACACATACCAATACCTTGTATGAATATTAACGGTGCGATGATGTGGATGAAGTCAAGAACGTGAGACACAACCATCCCGATAGGCACTAATGACTCCTCTCAAGTGTTTCAAGGAACTCATCAATGAGGTTAATGAAACTAGGATAAAGGGACCTCTAGGTCTATATTCTGGAATAGATGTATTGTCATCGGCAAAGGGGGACCTACAATTGACCAAGCAATGATGTTTCCTTGACCAGAAGCATGAGGGAGATAAACAAGGGTGTGAGACAATCTGGGGACTTCCACACTGAATTGGGGAACGAGGGAAGGAGGGGTATAGGGGACTCAAACTTCCTTTGTTTAGAGTATGATGGAAGGGATGAACTGGCAGCAAATGAAACGGATTCATCGGAGAGGGATCATAGCTGTAATACCAGAAATGTAACTACAAATGGGAAATACTTGTGGGGGAGATGATTTAGACATCCAAGTAAGAATCATCGTAGAGTAATCTGAACAAAGGTGACCCAAATGGGGGAATGTTGTCGAATTGTAATCTATGGGGTGGTTTCTAAAGACACTGTTACGGTACGATCTTGTGGATTTTTAGCAAGCCCAAGAAAGTAAATGGTAGATGGTTCTTTCAATTTTAGAGAGTTTGAAAGCATGAAGAAGAATCCAGTGGGGTCTCTTTTTCGTTTATAGTCTCTTGTGCCTTAAAAGGGATAAAATTGTACATAGGAGAGCTTGCCCATCCTTGGCGGGATGGGAGACTTTTTTACCATTGGTAGTCCAATCAGGATGGAAAAGGTTAAACCTATACTTAATGGATGGTCATTCAAATACTTTTACGAGCATGAATAAAACCAAGTTTTCTGGGTGATCTTTTCTTGATGAGAAGGCTAGAAAAGAGCTTAAATACAACCCATGATGAGTTTTTTTGTAGAGTTTGTTCCCAATGCCTAAGAAAGCGTAAAAGGATGCAGAGAGAAATGTTCCTGGATTGAGTGTGCCAAGGTGGTCCTTTTCATATGGTAGTCTACACAGTTTAGGAAAGGAGGTAAAGGAGACTATGTGGGTGCCCTTTCCAATACTTTAACAACCAAGAAAGGAGGTAAGTGTGCTCAACAATCTTTTCATTATTTTAAGAGTCAGAAAAGAGATTAACATAAACTCCATTATGGTTAACCAAGTCGAGGACACTAATGGTGCCCCATGGTAGGAAAGTGAAAGGTGGTCAAACGTGACCAACCGTGCATCATGGATGGAGCAGGTGGATTTTGAACATACCAATACATGCACATGATAGTTCATGACAAAGGCACACAAATCAATGCAGCAACGACATGCGAATCGATGTAGCATAAGAATGCAAATCGAGGTGACCTTCAGGAAAAGGTTCGAAGAATAAAGTATTAAAGATGATACAATGGTCTCAACAAAAGACAAAGGATAGAAAACCAAACCCAAAGGTGTGAGGGGTGTCTCCAACAGGCTCTGCATGACTTAGACTAGCAGCTAATGGTGTTGTTCGTAGTGCAGTGATGCACAGGGAAAAGCTAGACCAAATGGGGGCCTATGGGTATGGAGATAGCTCAACGTACAATGTGTGATTCACATGGTGGTATGAAAATAGACATGAGTCTAGGAAATGGTCCTGAGAAACAATAGAGAGGGAGGTAGTCTAGAAGGTCCTTTCTCAACCCAGGATATTTTTGCACAATGGTGGAAGCTTTCTATTCTAGTAGAGGATGATCCATAGATGAGCATGGAAAACTAGGGAGATACGGAGAGGTCTCGACCTCCAAGATGGGTGCAAAAACCTGATAGTATGGTAGCATGGTGGTAGCTATATCACACATGTGACATACAGTGTGCATGTATAGATGTGGGACTAGACCCTCCAGTGGGATACCAGCGATGCAGGGGCAGGGATCATATCAAATTTCTCACATATAAATGATGCAATGAAGTTCTATAATGGACTCACTAAGACTAGACGTGGAACCACTATTGAAGGGGTTCACCGACTTATGGTAAAAATGATGCAAATAAAAGGAAAAATTGTATTGTACAACACTTAAAAAGGTGATGTTAAAGGGAAAGTGGTTTGGTCTTTGAGAGGGTCAACTATCATTCCTTTGTGAGACACAATGAACCCTAGGAGACATCCCATTGGGACACATAAACACACTTTAAAGGTTTTAAATGGATTTTATACTTGTGATATTGTAGGAAGGCTTGCCACATGTCGTCTATGTGTTGTGCTTGCTTCTTTGACTGAATAGTAAGGTCGTCTAGGTAGACCAATGTTATGTGGATGAGGTCATGGAAGTAATATGTCATGGAGCACTAGAAAGCGGCTCTAGTGTTCTTTAGACCAAAGGGCATTACTCGGTATGTGAGTGTGCCCCAATGAGTTGTGAATGCAGTCTTGTAATGATATTCTTTCTAGATATGAATTTGGTTGTATCCAGAAAATCCGTCCATGAAGGAAAAGACCTCATGTCCGGTGCACGAATCAATTTTTGGTCAATGAAGGGTGTTGGGAAGTTGTCTTTGGGACATGCCCAATTCATATCGTGGAAGACTGTAGAGACACAAATGGTACCCTATTTTTTATTCACAGGAACAGGATTTGAAAACCATGTTGTGTAAGCAATGGGGTAGATGAAGCCAGTTGTGTGAAGCTTCTCAATTTCTGATTTAACCGCAGAATATTTGGAAGGATGGATAGGTCATTGCTTGTCGAGAATGAGCGCCACATCAGGACAAGTGTGTATGTGATGCTCAATGATTAATGGATCCAATATAGGTATTTTGGTGTAAGAGCAAGCAAAGATGTCACGAAATTATTAAAAAAGTTCTTTGTAGGAAGGGACTTCTTCAAAAGAGCAGGATGCCCTCACCATAATCTTTTCAACGATCTCAGGTTTGGTTGAGATGTTGACCTTGATGGAAGACAATATATTGTCCATGTTCCATTCTTCAAATGGATATGGTGCCTGAATGGGGTTTTTGAACCAGTCAAATTTCCTGTGGATGAAATATTTGGTCTCAACTAAAAACTGGTCAGAAGCCAACACAGGTTCTTTAGTGATGAAGAATGAGTGGTGGTGCATATCATCCCAAGGGTATTCAATAGCAGTTAAAGCTTCAAGTATCTCCTCATCGTTATTGAAACAATGATTGGATAGGACCACAGGATCATTGATGGTTGCAAAAGTGGAAGGGTAATTGGAGTTAGATATCATGTAAATGGTCATGGCATGTGAGGAAGGTGTTGGAGGGTGGATTTCCTCAATAACAGTGATCTCATATTCAAGGGAGTGTTTTCGAATATTATTGAGATCAATCCAAAACTTGGCCAATTCTTGGCAGTGGTGAGAATAATGTCCATACAAGCCGTAAAGGGCGGATGCATAGTTTTTCCTCAACAACTTGTTCTTGGTCTTTTGAATACTCGAAAGGTCGACCACTAGGGAATTTTATGTCATATCCATGGCATCTAAGGGATCCCCAATGTAAGACTGGGTAAGTTTGAGGTAGCCATTACTAGCTTGCTCAAAATTCTGGATGGTGGAAAAATGAATGGAATTGTATGGACTGGGAGGGAACCCCAATAATTCCCTAGGGACAATGTTTGAGGTTATGGCTATGAATGGGACTACGGTTGCATTTGGGGTTGCAAATGTGGTTGTGATTTAGGTGTACTGATGCTATATGAGAGCATGCAAAAATCCGTCGTATATTTTTGTGCCAGTGGAGGTGGTACCAAGGGAAAGGAAGCCATCATGAAACTATCGGAGAACAACCTGGGGCCTACTACCAATAATGAAGGGGGTGGCCTCACTATCAAAGGCAGTATCAAAATTAGGGATAACATTGGATGGTGTTGTTGGTCCCTACGGATTGTGGTACATTAGTTGGTCCACCATCATGATATTCCCATTGTGAGGGAACAACATAATGAGGAACACAGTGAATGCCATGGCTCTTATGGCGTACATGTAACTCCTTCCTAGGAGAAGGTTATAATCCAACTGCGCATTGAAAACTTCTTTGTCGATCATCACTATTTTTCCGACTAATGTTATGGGGACATGCGGGAGGATTCCCTTAGATTTTGTAGGGTGTCCATCATAAGAACGTAGAGTAGTGGTGGATGGTTGTAGGAGAGGGGATCCAATTTTTTGCCAGACCAACATCAATATGATGCAAGTTGATGCCCCTATGTCTATGATGCATCGATGCATGACCAAATTCTGAATTGATACCACAATTTGGGAGGCAATGGTCGATGGCATCCTAGGTTCTCTATTGTCCAAATTGAATGGAATCAGTTTGGAGTCAGAGTGATCTATAGCGCCAACTGTGGCCAACAATGTTTTTCATTGTGGTGGGCATGTTTTCAATACTTCAAGAGAGGACATGGACATGGGTGATTGGGCTAAATCATCGACAATGCTGTAATTGACTTCCACTCTTGTGTTGGTATTGTTCACGAGTCACCAAAAGGGGAGTCGCAGACCTCTAGCTGCCCCATCGATGGGAGGAGGAGGTAGGTGAAGAGGGACATTTGTTGTGTTAGATGTGGATGCTGCTGATGGGTCATCAGTTTTAGTAGTGGATCCATATTGATTTCTCCTGGTCTATAAGTTGACCTCTTTCGTCATCATGGCTATCAGTTGGTGAACCCTTGTCTTTGTAGGTGAGGGTGCAGTGGGGGATACGGGAGCAGGTGGGGGCATGTTTGTAGTTGCTACAAGTCATTTGAGTGGTAATGGGTTCTAAAGCACCATGGGTGGAGGGCCTAGTGGTGCTCGATTGGGTTGGGTTTGGGCTGCTGCATTGGTCCTGCATTGAGATTCATTCTAAAGAACCTGCTTGGCGTGGCTCATGAGGGGAATTCATGCGTATAGTGCCCATATACTTTGCATAGTTTGCATGTTTGATTTGTTCATAACAAAGCATTGAGTCTAGGTGGGTTTGGTTGTTGTGGGTGTTGAGGTAGCTTGTTTTCCCCAGTATTGTTGGGAATATTTGGTCGTTGGCAACTCTGCGTGGTTGATTGTTACCCTAATTCCTAGCTTGGTTATTTCTACCTTACCCTTATTGATTATTGGGGGTAGGTTGGTTGGGATGGTTGTACTGAGCAAAAAAATATCGCAAGGGTATTGATGGAGTTGGGGAAAGGTATAGAGTGGCTTGCACAGGTGGTGCATAGTATACTTGGGAGTGGGGTGTGGCTACAAATCCGGTCGTTTGTCCCGGATACTGTTGTTCGGGCCAAGTTGAGGTCTACATAGGTAGGGCATAGGAGGTTGTGGCTCTGGAATGAGACATCAACCTTGAGTAGTTGGGGGGTTAGTTTGGGTGGGAAACAATCATGGTGTTACTTGGCTACGTTGGGATCATTGGAGGTGCCGCATGGTAGTATGGGTGATGGGAAAACGAACCTATAATTCTATCCGTAGCATGGGATGACCCTAGTGTGTCACAGTGGTAGGTACCAACACGGGGAGCATTAGGAAGAATGGTGTACAAGTATCATGACTGAGCATAGATTAAATCAAATTGTTATGCCTTTAAGAAAACCTCTTCCTTAGAATGGGGGTGCTTAGAGGTGACATCCTTAGCTATGGGCGGTAGGAAGGTCTTTAAAAACCAATCAAGGAATATCCTGTCTTCCAAGTCAATCTTGCACAAGCTCTAGCATTGCCACCACTCATGGATATGGTTGGTTATGTGAGTTGTCATATTTTGGTGGAAATAGAGGACTATCTCCATGGCCTCATCATAGCGTACATAGAGTTTGAAATACTGTAGGAACATGAAGGCTAAAGAGTTGAAGCTTGGGTAGGCGACTTGCGAAAGCTCAATGTACCACTTGGTTGTTGTACCTACGAGGGTGTGCTGAAACACCCTAAGTCTTATTGAGTCATCCATGATGTTGTCTGATGAGCACCATAGATGGAATTTCATGATATGGTTTTGGGGACACTCCCCTGCCTTCCCTTCAAACTTTGGGATTTATGATTGGAGCTTAGTTGGCATAGGAGGCTAGTGGGTTTGGTGGCGGATTGGCTCATAGGTTAATCTAGCCAAATTAGGAAAGTTGAGGTGTGTCATGAATGGGAGATTATTGCCAAGGCTCATGTGGGAGGGACCAGAAATGGTGATGGAGTTTGCAGGAGCTTGGTGTCCTTGCATGACTAAGGGCACCTAAAGTTGACCTCCCATGATAGGGATAGTCAAGATGGTGTTGGATGAGCCACTATCCCTAGGTATGAGAGGTGGTATGGTGGTACCAACTGGGCCACTGCCCCGAGGTGTGAATGGGGGAACCATGGGAATTACAGGGCCATTGCCACTAGGTGTAAATGGTGGTACAGTAGTAAGGGTGGGGGTTTTTGTGGGTTTTATACTGATCGGTGGGTTACTTATAATGGTATGTGTCGTGATGCTAGGACCACCAATAGGGATGTTGGTGTTGATGTATTTGTAACTTTGGAATGTATTCACTTGTATATATTATGTATTGTACCTTGATGTTTATTCTGGGAAGTGTCAATAATGTATTTGAGTCATGTCATGTCCTGATGTTCCTATCGGGAGGTTCTAAAATGTAAACAAGTCATGTCAAGTCATTGTGGGTAACCCTCCTATTGTTCAAGGTTTAAATTCCCCAGAGTTCCAAGGCACTAGGGTTATTAGACTCTCTTAGAGAAGTCATCCCTAGTGAGTCATTTTCAAGTCAAGAATTAGTATAAATAGAGAGTGATCCTCTCTATTTATCACACACTCACTCACACTTAGTTGTAGCGCATAGCTGTGGAAGAAGAAGTTGTCGGGGCTAGAGAGAAAGAGGCTACTGCTGTCGAGATATCATCTTACTATTTTTGGGTCTTTTCTATTGGTGTTGATTCTATCTCTAAGGAAGTTGGAGGGTTTTCTCCTTTATGGTTTCCCCGAGGAAAATCTTTTTGTTCATTGTCTTATGTGTTTGATTGTTGTGCTTGTTATTCTCTCAGTTAAGATCCTAAGTTAATGCTAGCTTAAATGATAAAAATCTAACATGGTATCAGAGCTAACCTAAGAAGAAGACACTGTGCAGCTACAGAAACTAGGCCTTCCTATTTTTTGGATATCTTTCCACATATTTTTAGCAAAAAAAAGTTAGACAGACTCTCCTCCCTAGGGCATATCTTTCTGTCGAAGCAGAATCTAATTCTGGGCATTTTCAATTTTTGAACCAATAGTACTACCGAAAATTAGGTCTTTCCATAGAAGTGGAATTTTCTAGTGAGCTCAGAACTGGATTGATCTCCTCCTAAAAATCAAAGTTTAGAGATCAAGATCAAATCTTTTGGTTGGATATAACTTCGGGAAATTCAAACCCTAATCTGCTCCTAAAGCAGCACTACATAAATTCAACTCCATATTCAGATCTTATATCTTGACCTTGTAAGATCTAAATATTTTGTATTTCAATTTCAGGTTCTTAGTTAAGATGTCTCATCATACCAAGATTGATGAAAAGCTTGAGGGAGCTGATAACTATCGAGCCTAGAAGTATAGGATCTCCCTTGTCCTGGAATAAAATGAGTTGGACTCTGACATCAATGAGGAGATTCTGGTTCCAGAGGGAGATGAGGCTAAGTCCTTACACAAGAAGAAGTTGGTTATGGATAAGAGGATTATTGTTGATTCAATCAAGGATCACCTCATACCATAGGTGTCCTCCGTAAAGACACCTAAAGCTATGTTTGATGCCCTAACCAAACTGTTTGAAGGAAAGAACATAAACTGGAAGATGACCTTGAGGAAGCAATTGAAGAATGTGAATATCCAGAATGTGGAGACCATACAGTCATACTTCACAAGGGTCTCCCAGATCAAAGAACAACTTGAAGTAGTAGATGAAGAAGTGGAGAATGCAGAGATTGTAATGACCGCCTTGAATGGTCTCCCTAGGACACGGGACTCTTTCATTCAAGGGATTTGTGCCAGAAAGAAGTTAGTCAAGTTCAGCAGACTATGGGAAGAATGCTCTCAAGAGTAAGCTCGGATAGCAGCTCAAGAAGAAAAGATGGGAAGTGAAGATGAATCTCTCATAGTATAATCCAAGAAAACCAGATATAGCCACCACAAAGGTAAGCACTCTCACCAAAGGAATAACTTTATATATCCTAGAGATAGGTCTAAGTACATTTGATATGCATTTTATGAAAGAGGACACTTTTCTAGAGATTGTTCTAGAAACAAAAGGAGCTCTCACAAGAATAAGGGAAACAAGAGAAGACATCATGCTCATGCTGCAAAGGATGATGAACCTTCCACAAAGAGAAACAAACAAGACAGTGATGAAGAATATGTTATGATCTTTTCTCTCACGGGAACTATCACACATGGCAGCAATGATTGGCTTATAGCCAGTGGTGCTTCCAAACATATGACAGGATTCAAGGAATCCTTTGTGAAATTATCTGAACATGAATCACCTCACAAGGTGAAACTTGGAGATGACTACCAGTATCCAATAAAAGGTTGTGGTAAGTCATCATACAATATAGACTCTGGAAATTCTATCAAAATGAAATATGTATTGTTTGTACCTAGACTAAAGAAGAGCCTCATCTCCATATCTGCATTAGATGCAAAAAGAATGAGGGTTTCATTTGTAGATGGCCAAGTCCTCATGTGGCCAAAGGGAAAGTCCTTCAATGATGCAGTAGTGATTGGGGAACAAGAAGGAAGACTGTACAAATTGAAGGGACAGCCAGAACAAGCTTTGGTTCATGACTCAGTAGAACCAAATGAGCTTTGGCATAGAAGGCTTACACATGTGCATTATAGAGCACTACCACTTGCAAGCAAAGTTGTTGAAGGTCTCCCAGAAATGCAAACAAAACATGAAGGTTTATGCAAAGGACGTGAGAAAGGGAAGAACACAAAGAAGACATTTCCAAGTAGTGAGAGCAAGGAAAAATGAATCTTAGAAATCATCCACTCCGATGTATGCGGTCCAATGTCATCCAGTTCACTAAGAGGGTATGTACACTATGTTTCTTTTATTGATGATTTTTGTAGAAAGGCATGGACATACTTTATGAAGAACAAAGATGAAGCATTTAGTAAATTCAAGGAATTCAAAGCCTTGATTGAGAATCACATAGAAAAGAAGATCAGGAACTTTTGATCAGATAATGGGGGAGAATTCACATCAAATGAATTCAAAGATCTATGCAAAGACTCAGGGATTAAGAGGGAGTTATCCACTCCATATAATCCATAGCAGACTAGGATTACAGAAAGAAAGAATAGAATGATCATGGAAGTAGCAAGGGCCATGCTTCATCATCAAGATCTTCTCATGCATCTATGGGCAGAAGTTGCCAAAATAGCGGTGCATGTATAGAACTGTACTCCACAAAGAGTATTCAAGAACAAGACACCTAAAGAAGTCTTGTTCGACAAGAAACCAGAAGTCAGCCATCTCAGAATATTCGGCTGTCCTGTATACATAGACATTCCAAAAGAAAAGAGGACGAAGTTAGATCATTCAGGAAAGAAGGGTATATTTGTGGGATACTCTAAAAGCTCGAAGGCTTACAGAATATACTTCTCAGGGTTCAAGGAGATCGAAATTAGCAGAGATGTAACATTTGAAGAAGATCCAACCTACATCAAATCTAGGAAGAGACTGTCTAAAGAACCTGAAGAAACATAAGCACCCAGAATTCATGATACAACCATGAACGAAGAAATTCAAGAAAAATATCGAGAATTAGAAGAACGTCAAGAACCTGTAGATCCACCTGAGGAGAAGAATCCTCACAAGAGGAAACCTGCCTGGGTACATGAAATTATCCAAGGTGTAGAAAGATATGGAGCTTGAGAAGAAACACACAAAGGAAGAAAGAGAACTAGGTCCTGCTCCAATTATGTATCCTTACTATGTGACATTATTGATAAGGAACCTTCCAACTAGAAAGAAAAGAATGGAAGGAGGCTATGATTGAAGACTATCAATCAATCATGTAGAATGATGTTTGGGATTTTGTCCCTAGACCAAAAGGGAAGTCCATTGTAACTTCCAAATGGATCTACAAGATCAAGCATGCTGCAGATGGCGACATAGAGAAATATAAAGCAAGATTTGTGGCTTGTGGTTTCTCCCAGAAAGAAGGAATAGATTATAAAGAAACTTTTGCACCTGTATCTAGATACACTTCCATCAAATCAGTACTTGCTTTGGATACAATGATGAAATGGAAGATACACTAGATTGATGTCAAGACTGCTTTCTTGAATGGTGTAGTAGAAGAGGAAGTGTATGTAGAGCAGCCACTTAGTTTTGAGACACATGATAGGGAGTCTCATGTGTGTAGATTGAAGAAATCCCTGTATGGTTTGAAATAGGAACCCAAGACATGGTACGGCAGAATTGATGGATTTCTATCCAGTTTGGGCTTTAACAAGAGTAAAGAAAATTCCAACCTTTACTACAAGGTTGAAGATGGAAACCCAGTGATACTCCTATTGTATGTGGATGATCTATTTGTAACAGGTATGGATGAGTTGATTGTTGATACAAAGAGGAAACTTGCTATCAAGTTTGAAATGAAAGACTTGGATATGATGCATTATTTCCTAGGCAGGGAGGTGTGGCAAAATGTGGATGGAATTTTCCTTGGAAAGGGGAAGTATGCAGTATAGATTCTAAAGAGATTCAGGATGATGGACTGCAAGGCCATAACCACACCTATGTTATCGAACTTGAATCTATTGAGTGATGCTTCATCAAAATTGGTTGATGCTACAATATATCATCAAGTTATTGGGTCCTTGATGTACCTAACACACATGAGACTAGATATTTGCTTTGCTGTGAACACCTTGAGCTAGTTCCTGACAGATCTAAGACATGTTCACTTGATTGCTACAAAGCATATCTTGAGGTACCTAAAGGGTAAAGTTGATTATGGGCTCAAGTACGAGGCAAATTAGAATATTAACTTGGAGGGTTGTGTTGATTCAGATTGGGTAGGTAGTGCCATCGATAGAAAGAGCACTTCAGGATCCTGCTTCAGTATGGGATTAGGTGTGATATCTTGGTTTAACAGGAAGCAGTCATGTGTGGAACTGAGTATAGCTGAAGCAAAATATGTTGCAGCTTGTTCAGCTAGTTGCGAGGCAGTGTGGCTGAGAAAGGTATTGTTTAATTTATTTGATCTCCAGTTCAGGGATGATTTTAAGGAACCATACTTATTTAAAAGTGTATAAATGTTGGCGAATATTACCAATTCTTAAAACGCCAACTATAAAATGATTGGTGATATTTCTCAAAAAACATTTTAATTTCCAAGGATTTTATATCGTTTATATAATAATTTGGCGATTTTTAGGGTGAAAAAATTTTACCCCATCAAAATTGGGCGAAATAGGGCTTCAAAAAATGCAAAATGGCGAATCTTTTTTGGGAGAAAAACATGGAAAAATAGCCCTCTGGGCTAAAATTCGCCCCTAAAATCATCCCTGCTCCAGTTGGATGCTACTTGTATATATTGTGACAACCAAAGTTGTGTGAATTTTTCAAAGGACCCAGTGTTCCATGACAAGTCGAAGCATATTGAGATCAAGTATCACTATATCAGGGATATGGTGCAGAGATGAGCAATGAAGCTCCAGTATGTTGCGATGGACGAAGAGATAGTTGATGTGTTGACAAAGCCATTGGCAAGAGTGAAGTTTAAGTACTTCAGGGAGAAGGATTTTTTTCTCCAGATCAAGGTTCCCTCCAAAGGGAAAAAATGAGACCTAGAGCCATTCTAACATGGTGAGAGGATTAGGATCCTTCCATGGTCAGATGTAAGGGATGAGCCATTTTGTCATGGTGAGAGGATTTGGTTCCTTCCATGTCAAATGTGAGTGCTGATCCATTCTGATGTGACTGTAGGATTGGTTCCTACATGATTATATATAAGTGTTGAATGCCATTCTTAGAATGGAGGCACTTGGTCAATTACCAAGAATACTTAGTCTAGGACTGAGGGCCATTTTGATATGACTATGGGATGTAGTCTTACATGATCAGATATGAGTGCATGGCCATTCTGACATGATTGAGGTATGTGTTCCCACTTGATCAGATATAAGGAATTATTCCATTCTTTGGGAGAATGAAGGCACTTGGTCAGTTACCAGGAATCATCAATTTGGGACTGAGAGCCCTTTCGATGCGGTGTTTTTGAACATGGTTGAATGTAAGTGCAAATCCCTTTAGATGCAGTGTTTTCAAGCATGGTTGAATGTAAGTGCATAGCCCTTCCAATGCAGTGTTTTTGAACATGGTCAGATGTAAGTGCAGAGCCCTTCCAATGCAATTTTTTTGCACATGGTAGGATATAAGTGTTGAGCCATTCTGGTGCAATGTGTTTACACATGGTTATATGCGAGTGCTGGGCCTTTCTGAATAGATGAGGTCAGATGTGTGTGCTGGGCGTGCCTTTCTGACAAGATCAGGTTAGATGTAAAAACTGAGCGGGCCATTCTGAATTAAGGTCAGATATAAATGCCGAAGACCTACATGAAGGGTAGGCCTACAACCATCATGAAAAAGGGTTGGCTCTGTAGAAATTTCTGTGATGAGAAGAATTGAGAGATAGCACCAGTATGATATAGCACTAATGATGATGATCCAGATCAAGTGATGATCCATATTTGATGACAATATAATGATGATCCAACAGTCATGATGATCCAGATCTTGTGATGAAGAAGACTTGAAGAAGAAGATGACTTAGAAGAAGATTTGAAGACGATGATGACTTGAAGATGAAGAAGACTTGAAGATGAAGACAACTTGAAGATGAAGATGATGAGATGATCTAGTCGATACAGAGAAGAATACAAGTGCTAAAAATTGTGTCGAAAGAATACCTTCCTAGTAAAGAGGGAGTGTTGATGTATTTGTAACTTCAGAATGTATTCACTTGTATATATTATGTCTTGTACCCCGATGTTTCTCTCGGGAAGTGTCTATAATGTATTTGATTCATGTCATGACCCGATGTTCCTATCAGGAGGTTCTATAATGTAAACAGTCATGTTAAGTCATTGTGGGTAACCCTCTTATTGTTCAAGGGTTAAAATACCCACATTTTCGAGGCACTAGGGTTATTAGACTCTCCTAGAGAAGTCGGCCCTAGTGAGTCATTTTCAAGTCTAGAATTAGTATAAATAGAGAGTGATCTTATCTATTGATCAAACACTCACTCACACTCAGTTGTAGTGCATAGCTGAGGAAGAAGAAGTTGTTGGGGCTAGAGAGAAAGATATCACCTTACTATTTTTGGGGCTTTGCTATTGGTGTTGATTCTATCTTTGAGGAAGTTGCGTAGTTTTATCCTTTATGGTTTCCCCAAGGGAAATATTTGTGTTCATTGTCTTATGTATTTAATTGTTGTGCTTGTTATTCTCTCAGTTTAGATCCTAAGTTAATGCTAGCTTAAATGATAAAAATCTAACAGTTAGTGATGAGGTGAGGCATGGACGTGGTTCCACTGCCACTTACCCCCTTAGAAAAGGGATCTGGGTTTCCATCAGCCATGGGGCTAAATGGCACAATATGCAAGTTTTGATAAGATTGGTATGAATCTGAGTCCAATTTAAAGGCTATGTGACCTTCTGATGATGAAGAGGGATGTCGAGAATGGTCTCGATGGTGTTGGTTTAATAGTCCAAACTGAGGGGACTCCCCTCTAAGACAGGAGGAGGAGTGTGGTGGACCAATTGTGCTTGTCTTGTAGTAACTAGTAATCAAGATCTGGACCCTAGTTTAATGAATTCCTAGTGTCTTAAAGGTGGTCACTCGGCCACCAAGACTTCAAGAAGAAAGCACTTGAATTTTCCTCATGGGATTTACTAGTCAATCAAAAGGCGTCATTGTTCCATTTCACTTAGCAATTCCCCTCATTGGCCAGTTACTTTGGGGTTCCTGTGGTACTCCTCATAATGATTTTTAGGGCATAGCCCAAGCACTTCCCACAGTTTATGGTGATCAGGGACTTATGTCCTCAGATTGCAAGATTTGAGTTAAAGTAAATTCATTGATTTTAGTGGTTGGCTCGGTATCATGAACCAAGTTTGGTTGATTAGAATGGTGTGGTTGTGTGCACTTTTGTGAATGAATTCTATTTCTTTTAAATCCTTTTTCAAATTATATGGTGAGTAATCAGGGTTCTGGTTTTTTCTGTGAAGCAATGGGAAACCTATAATGTGGAAAACTAGTAAAAATAAATAGAATTGAAAGTGCAACTAAAACTTAAACAATGTCAATCTGTAACGTGTCTACCCTGTCCTTGTATCCCTCCTAGGCCAAGAAAGGGTGTTGGGATATCATCAAAGTGGAAACAATCCCAACCATAGATCCATAGGTCACCCTTCAAGTGCAAGGTTGGTCAATAGGGAGGACGCGAACGTCGCAAGACCCCCAATGGTCTCCACCCCCTCTACCTTCCAAGTCACCTATTTTTAATGTCTTAGAGCAATAACACTGAAAAGTTCCTATTAATACACTTGTTCAAACCTATGTGTTATCTCATAATACCCCAAAGGTTGATGACTGAGTTGAGGAGGAAGGGCTAGGAAAGGAGGTTAATTTCTACTTATTTTTAAGAATGAAATGTTGAAATCAACTTGTAGAAATTTAACTAAGATTTAAATAGATTTGCATTTGTGAATAGTCAACCACATAAACAACTGAACTAAAAAACTACTTGTAGATAAAAAAAAAGCTGTTTGATAGAGGCGACTGGGCCACACAGATGATCCAAACAGAAGCAAACAGGAAATCCAAAATTTAGATCACTCCTTTTGGGGAAAATGTGGCAAGCCCAAAAGTTTACAATGTTAAAGTTTAAAAATGGATCACGCACCTGTAGAATACATGTTTTTGCAGGGAGGATTTTGATCAAACCATGAGGAATTAGCTCAAACAGCTGAAAACCCACTTCCAAAACATGCCCATCTACACCTTAAGATGTACATATTTTCAAATTGATCAACAATTTGGGAAGGAAAACGTAACCAACCATAGGTGAATTTCCATAAATTCATTTCGGTCTTTTTCCATAGTTGAACGAACTAGACATTAGAGGATTATCAATTAACGGATGACGGTAACTGGTATTCTGAATAGGTCTAGGTCGGCCTTGGGATGGCTCAACCAGTAGTAGAAATGAAAGAAACTAGAAAAGATACTACTTAAGCAATTGCTTAAAAATCTACAGAAACTATTAAAACCCAGGGATCTTATGGGATTGACCTAGTATGGTCACCAAACTATAGCAGAGAATAAACCCTAGCTATGTGCAGAAGAACCTACCTTCTATCTATAGAATGGAAGGATAGAGTCTGTGGATAAAATAAAGAAAATCTTGCAACCCACTATCGGAGACAAGCAAAGAAAAACCTACAACAAAGCATTGGAAATAATCTAAGCATGAGCATCTAAACTATGAACTAAATAACCAAAAGCATGAAGACCATTATACCTCAGATATTTTATAAGAGGTATACCATGCCCATACTCAAAAGATGCCTCTCCACATCTAGGGTTGGTGTGGAGTGTGACACAACACACCAAGATATGGGAAAATGAGTGAAATGAGGTGAATGGAGTGAATGGGGTGAATTGCTTGAGAGTGATGGTTTCTCAAGGCATTCATGCAACTATAGTAGCGACAGGTAAGGGAATAGTCGTGAGTAATGGGGACCCCCACCCCTCCTTTTATAGTTTTCTCACATTTTATGGTTTTAAGCCCCTAGTTAGGGTTTAGGGCCCTACCTAGGGTTTTTCCCCCTTTCTCTTACTTTTACCTCCTTTCAAGGTTTTTAGGCCCTTTTAGGGATTTTAGCTCTTTTTTGGAGGCTTTAGCCCCTTTTTGAGTTTTTTAGCTGCTTTGTGAGCTTTTTTGGCTCTTTTGGGGGTTTTTTAAATCCTTTTTGACTTTTTTTATCTCCTTTGTGAGCTATGTTCTTTTGGGGGCTTTTTTAAAGCCTCTTTTGTGAGAGAAACGTAGGTTATATGTGGGGGTGGGGGTACAATGGGTTAGGAAATATATGTATTTAGGTTTTGTAGGCCTTGTATAGTAGGTTAGGGAAATTCTTGCGTTAATAGTTCCTACCTAATACCTCAAAATTAGAAGAACATTTGGTCAACTTAGATCACCTGGATGAGAAATTTCGGGATGCTTTAGTGGCTCTAGAGGTGGATAAATGTCATGTTAAAGTCCATTATAATAAGTCTTTCCATCCCCATCAGTTTGGTGAAGATGACTTGGTTCTTCTATGGGATCAAGCCAGTGAACCACTCGGGCGGGTAAGTTTAACCCTATGTGGCATGGACCTTACATGCTAAAGTGTATCCTAGAGAAATGAGCCTATGAGATGGAATATTATGAAGGAAATACCTTGGAGGAGCCCCAAAATTGGATCTATATTAATAAATATAATGCTTAATGTTAGCCGAGGCTGATTTTGTATACTATTGTACAAGTTATATAGTTTTTTTTCTTCTGGGTAGCATTATTTGTTCGGTGACATGCTTCAACTGTTGTGGCAGATTTCAACGGTATGTTTCATCTATCTAAAGTTCCCTAATGGTTCTAGTTGCCACACTTGGAACCTATCGTCAGCCACTTGGGTTATCTATGCACCTGAGGGCAAGTTGGTGTATTCTGGAGGTATTTATCTCTAGCCTTCATCTAACAAGATTGCTGAGTATAGTGCTGTAATTTAATTGTTACATGATTCCATCTCCAATGGTATCCAATCTCTTAAATTTCACCTCGAATCCCAGCTAGTGGTGTCACAATCAAATGGATTCTACAGGGTTAGGGACCCTACGTTATTAGGAATATTCTTGAAGGTAATATTATTGGAGAGAAAATTTGATTTCATTACATACATGCATATACCTAGACTTTATAATCATGTTATCGATTCATACGTGTTGGACACTTTTCCTAACTCACTCTTCCTAGGTTCTATGCAACCCACCGATCCAACAACTACCCTAGATTATGGCCCAACAAAGCAAGCCCCGTCGGCAATGCCTATGAAGTAGTAGCAGTCTCACCTAAGATATCTCTTAGATGGGTAACCACCGAAACCATGTTTTTGCGATTGTCAAGGGATTATAGTGCCTTGGCTCGCAGCCAAGGAGATCAACAAAGGAAGCAGGATGGTTGGAAATAGTCTTGCATGACCGAGCACAAATACATGTCATCACACACAACCTGAATTTCCTTTCCACTTCATAACTGGCACAACTTGTGTGGCACAGCTAACTCATACCAATCGGACCTACAACTCAAGTCATGACTCAAGACATAAACATATAGGATGACATATACATGTTCATTTCAGTGATGCCTCTCCAATTATTCATCTACTAATTATGGAGTAACACCATAAATTTTAGCAGTATTTAAAATTATAGAGAAAGCAAACAAAAACCATTCACATAAACATTCACCATATCAATCATTCATTCAGTCACAAGAGATAACATGGAAATCCATCTAGGAAAAACCACCAATGTGCTCTTCATCTGGCATGAGAAAAGGATACAACACCTTGCAGTATGTGAGATGCAAACTGATATTAAGATATGTCTTTAAGACTCAAACTTATGGTTCTCATGCTCTCTATTTTGTTGTTCTACCCTACCTCTACTCCAAGCAGTATGCACACACAACAGCTAGATCCACGGCTCAATAGCCCCTCTATTGCTACCAAACTCTTCCTGAGTCTCCTCTTCTCTGATCTCTACAACATTACAAAAAAAATGGCATCCTTCACCATGGACTACCACTGAATAGAAAAAATATTACCGAAGGACTGACCTAAAACATAATCACCATGAATGAGAAACAACTAAAGGCCACTAAAAACCAACAAAATCCAACACAATCCAATATTCTAACTATTGCATCCTTCCTATTTATACTATTTTACATGACCCTGCAGGGTCGACTGCATACCGATAGTTGGCTAACTGTCACCATCAGCCACCCCTTAGGCTACAGTTATGGTGATCATGACTTGAGATGAGGAACTATCGGCCTAACTTACAAATATCCCCTCATACGTGCGTAGATGCAGGCTTACATCGTCATAAACAACCATGTTCTAGACTCTACACCAGTCACTTTTCGGCCGTTATCATTTGTGCTCTTCTGGGCTTTCATTTCCTTTGTTGTGGACCTCTCTATTTTGTCTGTGCGAGTCCTTTTGCATCCTTAGCAATATTTCTTTGCTTCTATCGCATGCATGGTGCATCTTCTTTGGTTGTGCATGCGAGCCTTTTCCTTATGCTCCTTTCTTAGGCCAACATGCCCCTAATACTCACATTTGGATCATCCTGAGCCACGAAGAAAGGAACAAATGAGGAGGCGCAATCTGCGCAGTACCTTTTGCAAATTTTTTTTTTCACAACTTCATCTATCTCTTGGCTTGCGCACCTTGTTCCTTATGGGTTTTTTTTTTATGTTTCCTACACTAGAGATTCTTTCCATACTTAGATGCTTTGCAAGGTTACCATACTGATCCAACTTCTTTCTTGGCACCATCAGGAGACTCATAATTGAGGGTTCAAGTTCCAAGCTTGCTTGGGACAACAAAGTAAGCTATCCACTTATTATTGGGAACAACATTGCATCGAACAGTAATGTTGTCTTTGTTCTGGGACTCTTTCATCATCTTATCATAGTCCATGTGCAATTTCACCAAGGGTGGCTAGTGTCCCATTTCGACACAACAATCTGGGTGGCCTTGGTTCTTCCGCCATTCCCAAGCTCTTGATTTTTGCTCGTGCTTGTTGTGGCTTGGTCTCTTGTTGTTCTTCCTTGATTTCATATTTTCTGCATCTTGCTCTTCACCACCCTTCCTGACATAGATATGGAATTTGAAGACTTGTCCATATTGAAAACCATAAAATCCCCATAAGAAAGGGTGGTCGAGGTGAATAATTTGCCAAATTTTGACGAATTTCACCAAAGCAGCATAGAGTTCAAGCCATAACTAGCACTTTGGCCCTTCCCCGATCCCTTGACACCTGGATATCATACCTATATCGCTAGAAGATGAGCCTACTTGCCAATCCCTATAGACTTTGTGAAAGATGGCAAGGACCCTGGTTCTTACCTTGCAGAGTTTGTCAAATTGGTAAAGAATTCTGGTCCCTACTGGAGTCCACTCTGGTACTGCCAATAGGACTACTAATCTACTGATCTACTAATAGATAAAGATGACTTTGCTAGAGACTTCTAGCTGGGTCAAATTAACATGAAAAGTGTTGTTACGTAACCTTTCACTCCCTTTATTTTTGAAGAACCATGACAATCACACACACACCTGGTTCAATTATCACACTTGATGGGTATATAGTTTATCGATGTTATATATAGTTATTTAGAAATCCCCTATGATTGGCCAACCATAAAAATTGAAGACCCATTTCGCAAATATTTTCATTACCACTCACAAATTCTATTCGAACCTTTTGGTATGTATGTATCCCTACCCCTGGAACTATAGATAGATCCGAAGATCCAAGAGAAAATTAGTCTGCTACCATCTTTCTAATTCTTGTCTTTGGATATACCCGACACACTAAAGGCTGTAGCAGCTGCTTTAGCCCGCAAGGCTACTCACCATGACACTTCGCAACCCATTTGTAACTATAACTGGTGCTTAAGTAGCACGTTAAAGTGATGTATGTTTGCTGTAAGGGCGCCCTGATCTTATAGGAGGAGCATCGGGTCATCTGTCGTGTAGGCTTATTTAGGTGCATCATTAGGACAACACCTTCATCGGGTGTACTGGATTTTCTTCTCAAATTTGCTATGATTACTGATGTCATCACTTCCCCATACTAACAGTCATGATCCCATGTTGATGAGCTAGACGATCACCGTTACAGAGTTTCCCACACTTGATCTGCCTCGATTGTTGTCCTGTCATAAGCACCAAATATTTGTGGAATCTTGATGCATTTAATGGTCTATTAGGGCTTTCCAGCTATTTGGTACCTCCCTCCATTCGTCTCATAATTGGTTTGGTGGTGGTTTTAAAGTGCACCATCCTTTCCGTGAAACTTCTTCTTTCAGTGCCACTTCATCTTTATGCGCACGCTGCACTAAGGATGCCTTCTTTATTGGTTTTTTTTTTGTTGGATTTGGCTACATGCCTCGGCCTTATTTTCTTGCACTATTTTAAGCTACTACCACTGGCTCAAGATGCGCAGTAGTACAGACCATGTCTTTGAATGACTACACAATTAATTCAACCTTATCAACTTCCTCTGTAGCTTCCTTTGCTTGTGTGGCCAACTACTCCACATGGTCGAAATGGACATGTTCCAATGATTCTACCTCAATTAATTGAACTATGCCTTGAATTTTCTACTACGCTGATTGAATATGGTATATGAGCTGCTCAGTTTTTGACTGGCATGCCTCAACCTCAGATTCCCTAGCTTTTTCGTGTTCACGAAGGGTCTGCATTTCCTATCGCAGACTTTTGATCTCAGCATTTTTAATGACCTTCTGTTGGAGGGGAATCTTCCACATTTCTTCCTTTGCAGCACTAATTCTCTCATCTTCCTCTCATTCACTTTGCCTTATTTTCTCAGTTGTTTCATATTCGAGTAGTGCTCCCCATATGGTCGCAACAACATCTGTGGCCTTGGCGCAGAGTGCTTCACCTTCTCTTATTTTCTTAGCAAATTCAAACGTTGCTTTTATTCTTTCCACAAGCACCTCTTGGAGTGTTCTTGGAATATTCATGGCTTGCAAATCATCCATTTGCTGCTAAAGATCCTATGTGATCTGTGCAATCCTGGTGACTTTAGCCAAGGAGTCTTCATCTGCTTGCCTTGCTACTGATGGGAATGTTGCGATGGAATTCTTGATAGAGTCCACTAGTGCGACACGGTTCTACTCATGTACCAATATTTCTTTCTCTTTGTCAGCAAGAAGGGTTATGCATTCTTGTAGTTTATGCTCCTTTCCCTTCAAGAGGGCCTTGCGCAGCTTGGCCTTCTTTTGTTTTTTTGCTTCCTGGTAAGCAACAACATTTTCCCTTAGCCAAATTTTCGACATGGCTCCTTGTTGAATGTTATAAGCTTCCTCCAAGGAGAGCTCAAAGAAATCTATCTATGCCCTGATATCATCAAGACCTGTGCTTGTCTCTGAGTCTACCTCAAGCACATGCCACTGAATCACCACTTTGATTGGTGGCACTAACGCTGGTGTAACCAGTGGGATACTAGGATGAACCCCATATGTCTTGGCCTCTACTATGGCTTTGACATCCTGAATGGGGTCGATCAACTTGTTAAGATGGCCCTCAACTAGGTAGCAATGTTTTTCTTGCTGCATCCTCAGACTAGCGAGGTTATATTGTGCTACTTTAGCAACAACATTGGCAAGTTCATGTATATCATATTCATGTAATGTGTTTATGTTCATCATTCTGTCAGCTTTCTGATTCTTCCATGATGATTGGCCCTGTTCTTGCTATACATGCATCTGTGCTTGTGCCTGATCTTGACTTGGCTAGTATTCTATAGATGATGGTCTGACTCATCCATATCATCATCATCCTTGATGTGTTCTTGCGATGGATCATCTTGGGTGTTTTCACCTTCATGCTCTTCACCATTAACTTGGTGGAGCAGTGGTTCCTCCACATTCTACTCTTCAGGCAGCAGCTCTTCTAGCGGGCCGTGCCATTCCTCTGGCCAAATATTAATAATTGCATCCACATCGTCATTTGTCACCATGAAGCTTTCATGGTGTACCTATTGGATTAGGTCCTTTTTTGGAAGCAGGGTTATAACATGCACATTGGCTTGAAACTTGATGAATGCGGCATACCTATGTACAGTCACAACATGGATCCTGTGGGAGTACCGAAAAACCTCATGCAGTGCTTCTACATGCATAACGAAAGTAATGTTGCTACATTTTTGGTGATCACTGTCAGCATTATCTTCCAGGAGACTCAAGTACCTTGCATCCAGGAAATATAGTGTGACATCCATCTAGACATAGTCTGGTGGGTCAGCCCATACAGTGAACAAAATCAAGCTCAGCAGCCAGCAATAGTGGAATTTGTGGTCTTCCTTGTTTTGAGCCAGCAACACATCGTCTATAAGCATGTTCAGTAGGTATCGTGACCAGCTAAATTTTTTTCCTAGTGCACATAAGTTTGCATGTTCCACCATCGCTGCTGAACATTGTGTAGGTATCATTTTATGGAATATCTTGCAGGATAGGATTTTGTGGCAATGCGCACACTTTTTTCCTCGATGGGCCCCAGTAAGTATCCCCAACCCGCTCACTGAATTTTATGCTTCCACTTGATAGGTTTAGTATTGTGCTTAGTGAGGTATGGCATAGGATCTTTGCCTTCGTTTGGGAGTCCAGTTGTCCTTGCAATCAGCTCAGTGTCAACCGGATATGGATGATCCATCCATAAGTATCCTCCATAGAAATAGACTAGTAACTGCTTCATGTATGTATTGATCTATATGTTATGGCCAAAGTGAGGCATGAACAAAATGTTGGTTAGACCTGAGATGGAAAGTCCGTCATCCCAATTGTTTTCCTTAAGAACCTACACATCACTTGTAGCAGACTAGGTCATGTTCATGCAGTCTTTTATCTGTAGCCCTTCCTACTGCTGAGTATCAAAGTCTTGGAACTTCAACACAGCCAACTCGGTTAAGATATCATTTAACAAGGTCATTCTGATAGGGATCTACAATGCTACCAGAGTATTCACTACTTTATTTGGGATATCTGGCTCCCCTACATCATCCCTCCTTTTCTGGGGAAATTTTGATCAACCCGCTCTACTTCTGACTCTCTCTATAGTAGAAATCCTTCATTCTGGATATATTCTATTTGCTCGCCAGCATGTGCCTTCCCTCATTCTTTTAGAGCGATTGGAGCCTTGCGTTTCCTTTTCTTTGCTTGTGGCTATGCAATCGCCTCTCCCGACTATGTTTCGCTGGGTTTCCTTAGCTCTTTGTCATGTACCAGAGTTTCTTGTTGTGGTCCCTAAGAAACTGGTATTCTCTGAACTGGGTTTAGTACAACATGAGACCAAGGGGTTGGAATAGTAGCATGACAGTCTATTCTGCTTTGCTGCTTTCATGTTCTTTCCATTGAGTTGTTCTCTAGTGGTTGTTGTGGTTGGTGACCCTCAACTGACTATATTTCTACTTCCTCAGAAATGGGGCAACCATAGATGACAATAGCTTCTAATGCCTCACTCTCACTAGGAATGTTAATTACCATGGGTGTCGACGTAATTGAACATGGATGGCAAGGTTTAGCTTTGCAATGGCTCGGCTCTAGTTCTCACTATGCGTAACAAATTTTTTCATGCGGAAGCTGAATATTTACTCAGCCCTCAATGTCCTTCAATCATCATTTGACAAGAGTTTGAAGTCTAATCAATTCCCTGATTTTCTATTTTCGACGCTTTCTTCATTAATTTCTATGGCTAGATTTTCAGGTTGTACCTGTCAGGAAAGGATGGGTGATGGGATTAATAAGTATGCCGCCTTGTTCCTCATATTCTGTAGATTTAATGTCATGTAGTGTTCATAGCTACCTGCATCCTTGTTACAGATTCACCATTTTAATGCTATCCAGCCTCTCAGTCCTGCTTCTTTCCTTCTTTTTCCATGTCTTTCTTTGTCCCATGCTCTTTGCACCTTATTTCCCTTGCTTGATGTTGTGTGATGACTTGACTTTTGTGCATTCTATTGCTCGTGATTTTATATTGGTTTTATCGCAGTAGTGCAACAGAGTAGGTTACATCTTTTGGACTCTTTTTTTATATGAGTTGTAGTATGGTTTCAGGAAACTATCGTTCACCATACTCACAACATGGGTACCATATAATCTTCTGGGGTTGTCCTTCATCCATATCAATAATGTGCATGATCCTATATGGCCCTAGCCACTGTGTCTTTTGCTTACTTTAGATGGATTCACCCTGATATATTGATCATGCTGTTTCGGTTGCCGCTATTGACTTGGTTTAGTCTATAGTCTCAAGGGTATTTTCATCCCCTCTAAATATCCCATTATTCCCCTCCTTCTTGAGCAGTTGGTAGGGAATAGGGTCTGGTACTCTTGTAGGAGATCTGCGGTTTTTACAACTGCTTCAATATGCGAATACTTTTGGACATTGGTGAGTTTTAGGTTCTTTGATGATCCAATATGAACTTGTTTGATTTTCAAGGGCTAGGGAAATTGAGCACTTATACTTCCTTCTTCCTTCTGAAATGTAGCCTCTGTTGGAGGGTGTTTTCGCCAATTACAACTGTATGTGTAGCCTGTTGGGGTCCTTGTCACAGCTCCTCAGATGTATAGCAAGTCTTAGGTTTCATATCCAAGGTGATGTGAAACTCTCATAGGTGGGTAATTCTCTTAACTCAGTCTCCATCCATCGCACAGACCTTATCACTCTTGCACACCTTCTCATAGAGACTTTGTGTAATCTATTTTTCCAATTATCTAAGGCCTCTCCTGAATCATATGTACATGAACTTGGGCATTTCAAGCTCACATTTCCATTTGTTGTTGGACTAGTACAATCTTCCTGCATAGCTGTAACATTGTAGATCTGGTCGAGATAGTCAGCCTGCCCCTCATTATAGATAGGATCAACGTATCTTTGTCCCTCAAATGGATCGATTGGTGATACTACCCTCATTTCCTCATGTTTAAATGAGAGAATCCTTTTTTTGAAATTGATGATGGGCTGATTGTCTGTGGCCCAATCTATTCCCAGCAGCTCATTGTAAGGGTTTGTTTCATCTACAATGTTAATGACCTCAAATTCTGTAGATGTGCACAATCCTTCAACATCAATAGTTACATTGCTCAACTAGCCAATGGGTAGGACCTTCCCCTAATTGGAAATTCACAAGTGGATAGGAGACCATTCCATGCATGGCATGCCCATAATTTCCCATGTTTTCCATGTCAAAATATTGACATCTCAGCCCAGATCTGTGCATTCATCCTCAATTCACTATCAGTTTTACATTTATTTTGTACTTGGTTAACTCTCTTCTCCAGTTGTGTCTCTACAAGAATATTGGTTATCATTGCTTACAGCTCTGCAATAACATCTTTGTAATGCACTAGTGTTAAATAACTGAAAAATGAGATTCTTAGCTTACTAAAATTTGGTGAGGAATTCCTCTACAATATATGTTGGAACCATTCAGGAATGTCCCTAACTTCTGTAGAAGTTGATGGTACTTCTGGGCTTATGAATTCCGATTGCACATCCCTGAATATTTCTTTTTGTTTTTGGACAGTTAGTGGCTCATTTTTCTGTGCCCCTGGAATCAGTTGTGGTTGCAGTTGTTCTTGCAGGTTATCTTGGTCTGCTCCAGCTGTCACACCTCCTTGAGTTACGAAGGTGATGTTCAGGTCTCGTGGTTCAGCCATGATCATCTGAACATTGGAATTTTCATTTGGGTTTGGTTTTGGTAAAGGGTTAGGTGCGACAATGGTCCTTTCTTGCCACTTTGCGATAAACTGAGGTAATTGTTCAACATTATGGTCTTGTCCCTTACAATATGAGTATGTTTTTGTAGGCTCTCAACAATCTCAGGAAAGTGACCCAGTTGTCCATAGTTATAGCACATAACTTGACCTCTTCCCCTACCAAATCCTCCTCCTCCTCCACCTCATCCTCTGAAGTTTCTGCCACCTCTTCCCTATAGTTGTAGTTGCTCTGGTGGGTAGTAGTTCTGCTGGTAGTGTTTATGATAGGGTTTTGTTGTGTGTATGGCTACTAAAGTGCATAATATAGTTGATACTAATTAGGTGGTAACTGCGCAGGTTTATACGAGGCTTACACTTGCTCACCTTTTGAAAACCCCTCATTTTTCATTAAGTACGTGTCGACTGTCTTTTATTTCAAGAGCGGGTATGCTCTACAGTATTTTTCATCATTTCCTACTGATTTACAAACTTTACAGAATAGGTTTGCAAGGGTACTTACAACTTTTTGCAAATATAAACATTCTTCGTTGCGGTAGCCTCTTGACTGGCATACATGACACCATGGTAGCCTATGGCCATTTCATGGGTTAGGTGCACCTGACACAACATATTTCATGAAGGTCAGTCAATTATCCTTAATGTGTCTATCTATCCCACATTTTGTGGACCACAAGTCTTCTTGTGCTTCTTGACCCTTCTTTATACCTTGAAGTTGTATCGTTATATTGGCCAGCTATGATTGGATCTGTACCATTCCGGTGGCATCATCACCAATGGGAGAGGCCTCTAACTTCATTGCCAATTCTAGTGCTTCTGTCTGTGATTCAATATTCTACTGCATCTATGGCCCTCAGATGTGTGGTAGCAGGGAAGTAATAAACCACTCTTTATGATATACATAGGACATTTGGAAGCTTACTTTGGCCATCAATTTTTTAAACCATTGGTCAAAATCCCACACCATTTCTGGTAGAGCTTGTTTGATTTCTTTGATTTTCGTAATACACTGTGACTCCTATTTAGGTTTTCTAAACTCAGAAATCATTGCAGCTCGTATCTCCTCAAGGGTCTTCTATGATGTTCTGGCTAGTGCGACATAGGACTTCATGAACAAGTCTAGAGCATGACCCATCAAGGTTGTGATCATATGTGCCTTCTTTATGTCTGCACTATGGACTAAACGGACCATCCAAGCAGCTTCATAGAGGAACCAATGTTGTTCAGGGTCTTCCATTCCATTTTTGTTAAATGTGGATAATCAGACTTCTATCACAGTCATTGAGTTGGCATTAGGGTATTCCGAAACATGATTCAAAAGGGGTGTTCCTTCTTGTGCACTAGTTATAGGGCTAGTGCTATCCCTATTAGTGGCCCTTTCTGGGGATGAAAATCTAGATCTTGTCTTAGGTGATATTGTTGGTGTTATGTAGTTGTGCTCTGACCCTAATGTCTCCTCAGAGTCTTCAGAATATTCAGGTCTTTCTAAGATCAGGTTGTAGGCCTCCTCTTCCTTGCAAGACCCTTCATCTTTGCACAACCAAAGTTCATATTTGCTTCCTTCGAACAAACTAGGATTACGTCACCCCCTTTCCGTTTTCCTCCTCTTTCATGATCTGAAACTTCTCCCACTCCTTAGGACTCCAACCTCTAGTTCAGGTTCTGTTCTTTCGGGGAACATTTCAACGTACCCTTCCCCATGTTCTTATTTGGTCGTCCACAACATAACCTTATTCTAGGAACCCAACTCAGCTACTCAAGTGAAAAATACCCTTCTCATAGGCAAGTAATTTGATCCATGTACTGATACCTAACAAGTATCTCCATCGTGTTCCTTGGAAAAAAATTATTTCAGCTTCACTATATGAGGTTATAGTATCTAGTGCAAACTCAGTAATATATCCTTCCAATATACTATAAACCTAAAAATCAACAGCTCTAGAAACAAAGTTACTTACACTAGTTACCTCATGAACTAGCTAGTCGCTCCGCTCAACAATTTCCCTTCTCAAGAAATTGGTCTACTTAGTCACCAATCCTAATAACCATTCATGTAGTAAAATGGGGAACTTAGCAAAGAATATCTCATGAATATCAAAGTATATATATTCATCTATCCATTTCTCCACGCTCAACCATGTTCCTGTGCTCTTCTTGTGCGGATGCCAGCATTTTAGAGTCCATCTAGTATTCTATCTCCTTCTTCATTTGGTGTCACAAAATTTCCCTCAATTTGATCAATAGGGTCCTAGTAACAAAACCATTTGTTGGCCACTTTTCCTAACCAATGCGACCCAGGTTCTGCACAGCCCACCAATCCAACAACTACCTAAGATACCGGCCCGACAGAGCAAGCCTCGTCACCAATGCCTGCAGAGCAGGCGCAACCTCACTCAACATATCTCTTAGATGGGTAACCGTTGAAACCATGTTTCTATGATTGTTGAGGAATTATAGTCCCTTGGATCGCAGCCAAGGAGCTCAATGAAGGTAGCATGATGGCTAGATAAAGGAGTCAGTCTTGCATGACCGAGCACAAATACATGTCATCACATGTAACTTGACATTCCTTTCCACTTCGCAATTGGTGCAACTAACTCATACCAATCAGATCTATGACTCAAGTCGTGACTCAAGATAGAAACATAAAGGATTCCAGATACATGTTAATTTCAGTGACACCTCTCCAATTATTCATCTACTGATTACGGAGTAACACTAGAGATATAAGCAGTATTTAACATTATAAAGAAAGAAAACAACAACCATTCACATAAACATTCACCATATCAATCATTCATTCAAACACAA
Organism: Pseudotsuga menziesii; assembly: GCA_001517045.1. Taxonomy (NCBI): domain Eukaryota; kingdom Viridiplantae; phylum Streptophyta; class Pinopsida; order Pinales; family Pinaceae; genus Pseudotsuga; species Pseudotsuga menziesii. Next base: position 348,940 of record LPNX010246593.1, read on the forward strand.
GAGATAACATGAAACCCATCTAGGAAAAACCACCAAGGTGCTCTAAATCTAGTATGAGAAAAGGATACAACACCTTGTAGTCTGTAGGATGCAGACTTATCTTAATATATTTCTCTAAGACTTAGACTTATGGTTCTCATACTCTTTGGTTTTCTCTTCTACCCTGCCTCTACTCCTAGCAGTATACACACACAATAGCTAGATCCACGGCTCAACAACCCCTCTATCGCTACCAGACTCTTCCTGAGTCTCCTCTTCTTTGATCTCTACAACATTACAGTAAAAATGGCATCCTTCACCATGGATTACCACTGAGAAAACAAACTATTACTGAAGGACTGACCTAAAACATAATCACCATGAATGAGAAACAAGTAAAGGCCACTAAAAACCAACGAAAGCCAACAAAATCCAACCTTCTAACTATTGCAACCCTCATATTTATACTATTTTATATGACCCTGTAGGGCTGACTACATACTGATAGTCGGTTAACTATCACCATTATCCACCCCTCAGGCTACAACTGTGGTGATCATGAATTGACACGAGGCACTATCAAACTGACTTACAAATATCCCCTCATACATGCGTAGCTACAGGATTACGCCATCATAAACGGCCATGATATGGACTCTGCACCTATCACATTCCGACCGTTATCATTTACACACTTTTTCTCTTTCCTTTCCTTCACCACGCACCTCTCTATTTGTCTTCGCCAGTCCTTTGCTTCCTTCACAATATTCCTTTGCTTCTATTGTGCGTGCGACACATCTTCTTTGGTTGTGCGCACGAGCTTTTTTCTTATGCTCCTTTCCTGAGCCAACAATATGCAAACTACATATTAGATCAGCACTTTTCACATACATAAAGAAGCATGCAACATTCAAATAAAATTCAAATTAAAACACATTTGTAAATATAGCAAATAGATCGCTATATTTTATTTATATAGTTCAAAATGGTGTCATAGTACAAAATGTCATAAGTACAAAAGTGGGTCATTAAGCCTCAAAAATATACACGACCGATACAAAATGTCTACATAGGAATCTATTCCTGTGGGCCTAGGTGATGATCATGATAACATATGGCTGCACTAGCTAACCACCTGAACAGTCTAATCGATGGACATGGTACCCCTACTATACATGTCTCTGTATGGACTTGAGAAAGTACTAGACTTGATTTTTTAAGTTTACTTTTATTCAAATGAAATTTATCAACAAGATTAGGTGAAATGTAACTATTTCTAACTCTCGAATCAATCAAAATAGTTATGATTTCATTAGAAAACTTACCTACTACTTCAATCATTTGGGATTGGTCGTTACCTTGCCTCCCATCTAGGGATACAAATATCCTTTTAACACTTCCACCTACATCTTCAACATTTTAAGCCTCTTAAATGCTGTGAAGGGTTTTTTTATTACACAGGAACTAAAAGGAAAAGTGTTTTTCCTTGCATTTACAACATTACAAAGGTGGTATTTTCCCTAAAGGATATTCCCTTGAATGTCCTTGTTGGTAATAATTCTTGTTTCTAAACTTTTGAGGCTAGAAACCTTTCATGAGTCTTCTCCTGCTTGTTCTTCTTTATATCCTTCCAATTCTTCTGATATGGGGCCTTGCTCTTATTTTGTTCATATAAGTGTTTTTCCTTCCAAATGGGATCCTTAAGTTTCTTTGGTCTATCATACTATATTTTATCTCTATAAGATTCAGGAAGGCCACTTAGGAACCTTCGAATATTTACCTTCTCATATTTGATGAAGTATGCATAGTTTAAAAGTTCTCGAAACTTTTTCTCATAGGTCTCCATAATCATGATTCCCTACTTAAGCTCAAAGAATTCCTCAATCTTCTTTTCATAGTAGTGCTCAAAGAGGTATTCTTTCTAAAATTATTTCTCAAGCTTCCTCCAAGATATTTTTTCTTCATCGATGTCTTCAACTTAACCAGTTGATCCCACCAGATAGGTGCTTTACCTTGCAGATGATATATGGCTACTATTGCCTCCATATTAGGTGTATACTGATGCAACTAGATTAATTTCCTAAGTCCTAGCAACCATGCTTTATCATCTTCTTCTTTCTTTACTTCTCCATCAAAAGTTGGGGGCTTGATTCTTCTCAACTCTCCTACTAGTTCATCCTAGGTAAACCTCCTCTTTGTGCATCTCACTGAAGATATTTCAGGACTACTCTTTGTACATTTGACACATACCCCTTCTTTATCTATGATTGATAAGGTCTCCTTAAAGAGGATATATACCTCACATAACCTCTTTTATGTCCCTTTTAAGTGGATATTTGGATGGTATTCAATGATTTTAGATCATTCATAATCTTCTGTTGGAGATGAATTATCCTTTTATTATCCTCCGTACACTTCGTCGTTGAATAAGATTAACAATTCACTACTCCTATTATTTATTATTGAACTTCTTCCCTCAACAAAATCCTCTTTAGGACTATATGGTCTCTTTCCTTCCTAAAGATTCATCCGCAATCTCTGACTTCCTAGTGTTGAAATTTTACTTGTTGAATCTTCAGTTTTCACAGGTTTGATAAAAATATCAGTTTAGTGGTCACATTGCTTCCTCAATCAATCACTGGGAACTGCAATGTGTTCATTATCAACAATGTGTTAGTAAACAACTACACATTAGTATAAGTTCATTATCATTAAAAACTAATTTTATTTTTATTTATAAAGTAACTATACAACATTTCTAAGTCATAATATACCTAATTGGGAAATAGGGTTGGGGTAGAAATCCTTCCAATATTTATCCTTACTGAATTAACTTCAAGTCCATCACCATCCCAATCTAACAGTTTACTTAACTAACTCACATGTGAAACTATATTAAGGTGCATGCATCCAAGCTATCTAATGCAAATGCATGTTTACAAAGTGACTTGAAACTTTGTAGAGGGCCCAACAACCGCATTGTTGAAACCTTAAGCTTTGATACCACTTGTGATGTCCCTGAACCTTGAGATAAGGCCAAAGGTGCTAAAATTAAGACTAACTTAAGTTAAAGAACAATGGATATAGATAAATTAATTTTTATTTGACTAGCCATTCACCCAAATAAATTTAAACTTTTAATTATAAAGATTGAATTATAGCTAAAGTTGTAACACTTAATTATTTAATTACGCGACTTAACTAAATAATTAGTTGTGACACTCAATTAATAATTTCCAAAGTGAAAGCTAAAGTTAATCATTGAAACAAAAACGTCAATAATACATGATAAACATCATATTTGGTGTGAATAACTAATTTATGCAGTTTTGGTTTGTTTGATAGCATAGTTGATATATAATCAAGTATTACTGTCATTGATTATTTGCAAATTAATCTACTTTTTCAGTGTTTTTATGTGTGTGTTTTTCTAGTGATCATAAAAAGTAAGTAAAACTAGATATCATGGAACATCCATAGGATGCAATCTATAGCCATACCGAAACCATAGCAAACAAAGAACACTAGTTACAACTACAACCCTCAAAATCGGCTCCCAATGACTATCCCCTACTATCATCTCTCACTAATAAAAAATAGATCATACAGATGGCACCCTCCAACCATTGATTAATTTTACATCTAGAATACACCACTCATACTCAGATATGAAACTAAGAACAAATACGCAAACAAATGATTTACAATCAAATGACAGACGCACTCATCTTTGCATCGGAAAACTGTAGAACCAAAAAAAAACTTGGTCATCCAGAAAGATTTTTCAATGAAACGAAAGGTGTTGTTAACTGGAAACATTGCACAATAAAAAATGGAACATGTTTTACAAAACATAAATGATAATATATGGTCTAAATAGATCATATGGTTGCACCCCACTCAAAACAATAGATCCAAAATTACAATTTCTGGTTAAGAAGAAGAAGAATAGAAAGAAGGTAATGAGAACAGAAACTCAATTCCATATCATATGAGTTCATCCTTCTTCCATGTAGATACTAACATTCAATACATGAACACTAAAACAACCAATCATCCATGATTTCACATAGACCAAATAAAATATTGTAATGAAAACATAACCTAAGAGAAATAATCATCTCAAAATAAGGGCAACTCGATGCAGCAAGACAACTTTCCTCCCATTCGTAGAAATCATCAAACCTTCCTCGCTTGAAAAGGTCAACCACAAGCTAAGACCATGGATCCACAGGAAGAGGATCACTTATTCTCACTACTCTCGAGACAACCTCTTTCGAGAGACAAAGTGCTTCCCACTGCTACTTTCATGTCCATCTCCACTGTCTATGGGATGTGACCTAGCTCACCATTCCTATTTCATGGCTTTCCATGTGAGAACCTGGAATAGTAGAGAGATATAATGGAAACAAAGGGAAAAAAATAGGCTCAATATAAGTCTCAACACACTCTCAATAATATAAATATTCCAACACAGTTAGATAACATAAGTCACATGGTCCAAATATCAAGATTAACTTCAACAAGGAGATGGCATATGAATTTATAGCATAAGGAGGACAAATCTAGCCCAAAGTGATCAACCCAAATTAGAGAAAGGTAAGGTTTAAGCTTCATCATGGACAATTAACTTTAATTATTGGAGTGGCAGGTTGGTGAAAATATTCCCTTTCTAAAATTAGCGCCATGAGGAGGAGTTACCCAAAAACCAAGTGAAGCCATGAAGAGCACATGGAGGAACACTAATACATAAAGGGGGGTACAAAACATCAATGAGGGAGAGCTAAGTGAGAGAGGGAATCCAAAAGGGTCATAAATATCATGGAAGCACAAAAATAAAATCATCAATGCATGGTGTAAGAGTGGAAGGTAGAAAATAGCTTACAACCCCTAAAAACTAAGAAAAGGCTCATAAATGACCATAAACACAAAAATGTGAGGGAATATTTTCCCGAAGAGGGTGCCCTAGGAAAGAGGGGTCCAGTAAGCTATGAAAAATATGCAATATTAATTCCATAGTGCATAATTATTGAGAATAGGGTTTGTTGTACAAGGTTTGGGTGACCAACATTATTAATCTCACCAAGGTGCAAATATGAATTGAGATGAACAAAATTAAGCCAAAAACAAGTTCTAAGGTTATAGAGATGTCCCCATTTCCCCTCACTTTGTGGAATATGTGGTCCCCCATTCTCATTTAATTTCCTTTGATGAGCCATATGTTTATTTAATCAATCATTAACAACATTCAAATATAGCAGAGATGCTAATAATAGCATTAACATTAAGAATAGTTCCAAATTCCAAAGTCATGTTATCAAACATAGATAATAAGTATCGAATAAAATTAATAATGCAAATGAGCATAATTACAAAACCATATAAGATACCATAAGTCCATAATAAAAAACAACATAAGTCACATGAAGGATCATAAGTTCGAGGCTTAAGAATTGGGGTATTACACTAACCTATGGAATTTGAGAGATTACATAATAAGATATAATAGATAGAAACTCTAGATTCATACTTGCCAAAATTTCAAAAATTATAATTTTAGAAGTTATACTATCTTAAAATTAGCATAATTTTCAACTAAAAATTCTAATGTAAGTGGGTCAAAATTTGTTGAAAAGAGGAAGCACATGTGAATATATTTGAAAATTCTTAATAAACATTTGGTAGGATTATTCTTATTATTTTGAGGTTTTAAGTTCATTGTTTTTGTTGGACCTCAATTAAGAATCAATTGAAATTCCTACATTTAGTCATGTAAAGATAAAGATGAAACCAAAAAATGGAATTTTTTTGAGTAGATAAAGGAAATCCTTTCCATTAATGAAGCATTGATCAAGAATTTAAGAACTTAATACAAGAAATAAAGGATTTATATAAAGAATGAAAAAATAAAGATGATGAAATCAAAATATTGCATAAATATAATAAAGAACTTCCTAACAGTAATAAGAATATAAAATGCATATACAAGAGTATGAATCATATAATAAGGATGTGGTTATTATCCAAAAAGTTAACGGGGAAATACCTGAGAAGAATGAATATATATTTATATTATGAAACCATTACAAAATATTTTTTGATGAGGTCATGATGTTGAAAAAAAATAAAAGAAGCATTGTCAAAAAAACAAAAAACAAGAATCTTGGACAAAGAAACTACCAAAATATTTGAATAGGAAATTTGCAAGAAGCTTGAAGAAGCTAAAAGTAAATAAAATCATAAATGAAATATAAAATTGAATAAGGAGATAATATTTTTATTTTTGGGTGAAACCATGTTGCATTTTCAAAAGGAGAACAAAGAAAATATTCTATAATGTAACACCCCAGTTTTGACCCCATTTGCATTAAATGTACATGATGTAATTAATCATGGTGAGGAGCTAAAGGCAAAAGCCCCACCATCGATTTGGTTGAGTATGTTTCAACAATAGGGATAGTTTCCAATGGTATATCATGCTATCTGACACATTATAGTTTGGCATCATGTAAATACGCACATCAGTTAAACTAAACCTACAGCCAGCTACAACGGTGCAACGTTAAAATGAAAAGGGCATGATTCCAAAGGATGGGGGGGGCGATGCTAAACCTAGAGTCATGGGGGAAAAAGCTACATGTCATCACCATGTCTGTTTTTCCCACCTTCCCTTGTCTCATCCAACCACCTTTTTAATGATCTGCAAAGTTGTTGAGGCATTGATTGCTGGAAGTGGAGGGTGGCAGGACTGCGAGTCTTTGCCACATGCTCACTCCACCAATCCTCTCCCCACCTTCACATGGGTAAGGGAACCATCACTACACACACTCTTGGTGGGGATTTTGGGGGTTCACTCTCATGCATGGATGCGCAAGAGGGGGCCGGTTAATATTCCTCATGCATGGAGTCGACGTTTTTGCCTCCACCATGGCCGAACTATGAAGAATCACTGTGGGTTTTCTTTTTTTGATGTTGGACTGTTGTTTTCCATATTTGTTGGTCGTGTACTTTCCCCTCATGCACAGATTGATGGAGAATCAGTTCTTTCCCCATTCTTGTTTATGTAACTTTCTTCAACATTTGCATTGAGGAGCTGTGTGCTATGGGCTTTTAGATGTTGGGTGGCCGTTGATTTCCACATCTGTTGGTTGAGTCCTCCCATGTCTATGCTGGGAATTCTGCTTCTGCCCCTGTTTTGAGACTGTGTAAGGTTTCCATAGTTTTCATTGTGAGTTTGGGCTATTGATGTACCCTAGTTTTGGGTTGTTGCTGAGTTGTTTTGGCCATGCTAGGGCCAAGAAAAACTCTAAGTTATATTGTGGCTTGAGTTGTGTTTCACCTTCGGTTGGGATCATCACCCGGTTGTCTTTACCTTCTTCACAGAGCTATGAATGGATTGTTTTTCTACAGTATGCAGTGGTTGGTCTTCGGACTGTCAAGAGTGGGATTAAAGGATGGTTATTCTTGAGAAGACTGGTGTTGAGGCCACCATCTTAGCATTTAGCCTTTCCTAGCTCCTTGACAACCTGGTAAAACCCTACTGTGTGGGTTTGGATGATTGACAAACCTTGGCTATGTGTAAGCATACATTGACTCTTATTCCTTGAGGAGTCATGCCCAGCTCAGGGGTGGTAGTGTTGCTAAGATATTGATGAGCACGATGGCCTATGATTGGGTGGAACATTGCAGCGATGTAGCTGGTTGCGGGGTGATTTCTTCATTAAAAGATAAGTACTCCTGACTATTCCATCTATGCAATTATATCTACTATTCCATGAGAAATGATGAACATGTTGAATGCTGGAATGTATATGTTTGCTTCAACTGAATGTTGAGTAACTATGTATCCTTGTATGTTATATGCATCTTAGAATGTATTATGTTAATATTTTTAATATCAGCATTTATCCCTATTCATGTTCATGGGGCTATTTTCCCATTTGTTTGTTGTTAGTAGCATCCTCTTCGCCAGTCGGAGGGTAGGGGACATTACAGAGTGGTATCATAGAAAAGGTTGCAGCATGGGCCTGAATAGGTTGTGAAGATGCAGTGACAGAGCATATGTTGCAGCAATTGGGCCTCAAAGGGCCATGAAGGAATAGTTAACAAAGGCAGGGTGCTTACTACCCAAAAGAAAACAGGAGAAAATTCCGTAAAAAAATTTCTAAGTCCAAAAATGATCGGATGAGGTAGGAGGAAGTCCATCCGATGCACAACGAATAGAACCTAGAGATGGAGCCACAATGGTAGGAAGCGTCATGAGAAGTATTTCGATGCAGTAGTGGCAGCAGAAGAAAGGGGAGGCTCGATGGAAGGGAGCCGCAACGGTGAAAAAGAAGAGGCGTTGAGAGCTGATGCCATCGGGTGAAATAAGTTGACAAAGAGGAAGCCCTTTGAAAATTTTTCTAAGTGTTGAGACCGTCAGATCGTCGGAGAACTTAGTTGGAAGCCCCTCTGATATAGACCCCGGTGGTGGCGAGAGATAGAGAAAGTTTGAGCCAATGACGTAGAAGAAAGCTGATGAATACTACAGAAACGTCGGCACATTTAGATGGAAGGACTTTCGATGCCATCGGTGGAAAACAGTGGAAGTCGAAGCCATAGTTGCAGAGGGAATCAGCTAAAGGCTGCCGATATGTCGAAAAAACTTAGTTGTTCGAGTCATCGATAAGCAACGAAGACTAGTTAGGGATCAGCAAAATTTAGTGGATTGACCAGCCGAAACGTCAGTGAAGTATAGCTGGGGGAACCGTCGATGATACGACGGTGGAGGAATAAATTGTGAAAAATATTCTAAGTATTCGTCGGCTGTCGGCAGAGGATAGTAGAAGGTGGAGCCGCATTTTTGGTGGAGATCAGTCGAAGACCGTTGAAATGATGGCTCAATCTAGTTGAAGGAAGAGCTGCAGTTGTGGTGGGGGTCTCTCGAAGGCTGTCGAGACATCGAAAAAAAATAGATGTTGAGGGTGCTGATACATTGGTGGAATAAAGTAGAAAGGGAAAAAATTTGAAAATTTGAAAATTCCTATAAGTATGGAAACTGTTGGCAAAATTTGGCTATTTGAGCAGGCGATGCGGTGGCAAGCATTGAAGAAAAATAGAAGATTGTATCACCGATAATTAGAGGATGAGGTTGCCGATGCAGTGGCAGATGAAGGGAGAAGTTTTTTCGAAGAGCTGGAAGCATAGGAAAAATTTAGACGATCGAGTAGCCGATGTTGTGCCGGAAGGAAGAAGAAAAATTTCTGAAAATTTCTCTAAGTACATAAAACGTCGAAAAAGTTTAGAGGATTGGACCGCCGACGCATTGGAGAAAATTAGAGGATCGGTCTACCGATACGTTGGAAGCCAGAGGAGGATCGGACCGAAACGTCGGAAAAATTTAGTTGATTGGACCGTCGATGAGTGTCGGGTGAAAGATGAATATTAGACCATCGATACCGCGGAAAGGATTAGTTGTATAGCCGCCAATGAGTAGTGGAGGAAATTATTCATTCTGACTACCGAAACGTCAGAATGATAGTTGGGAAGAGATCCCAATTTAAGAAAGGAAAATTTTGAGTTTTCAAGTGGGATTTTTTAGAGATTTCAGGAGTTTTTCAGTGAAATTCTGAGTAGTCTTTTAGCAGCTTCAAGGTTGAAAAGGAGGAGAAAATCCTAGGTGGCTGAAGTTAGTATTCCAGACCAAAATGCAGTTGTGTGTTTTTCCTAAAATTGGTGAAAATATTCATTTTTAGAAGTGGTGTGGTTTTCACACTTGAGGTCGGAATGAAGCATGTGGATAGGCATTGGAAAGATTATCCAGTAGGGAACAAGGGAAAGTCACCAGAATCTAAGTATGGAGCAGCAAAGTGCTAATGACATCTGCTGCTGACAATATGGACAAATCTGGGAATTGCATGCCTAGAGGTAGCAAGATTATGAAGTCAAACCAGTTGTTGTGTGGAAGAGGAGTTCCATGCAAGGATGTAGGACTTGAAAAAGGAAGTTTCCTTAAACCCTGTCTTGCTAACTATATTATATTTTATAAGTTTTATGTATGAAATGCATGAGGATATGCTTTGCATACATAGGATATTAAGAATTATACATCTATAATGAACCACTAATGATAGTTATTGCATTGGTGTTGGCATTAGTGGAAAAACCAACGACAACATGGGCCTAGATGAATATGTTGTTGATGCTGAAAAATGTGACTAGCAACCCTTTGGAGGAAGGGATAACGCAACCAGTCCATAATAAAAAGTTGGTGAGTAGATTCTACGGTCCTCTGCAAGATACCAACTAAATGGGTAATGTCAAAGGTGTAAGTAGGATCCATGTAGGTAATGGGTTAATTATGATAAACTTGAAGGAGTGGTAAAGGTAAGAGACCTCATACCATGTGGATATTTGAATGTTATACTACATTCATATAGAAAGGTGTCATGCCTGTATGTATGGAGTAATCTTGGTATCCCAAGGAAAGTAAGTACTGATGATCTTGATTATTGTAATACATCCTATATGAAGTAGTCATGGTTAGGCAATGCATGGTGTGTTGAATGCATAGTATTCCTACATCAATGCAAGGTAGCATTGAATGGATATGCATTAAAAATATTTTATGGATCTTGTAGTCATGCATTGAATGGATGCATATGAAGGTTGTGAGAGACTGATTGCAAAAGTATAGGTGCAAATGTTGTGATGCATTGCATGAATGCATTGAGATGAGTCCATGTGATATTATGAAGAACTAATGGCTGAAATGATGAATTGATGACAATTCAAGAACTATTTCAAAGGCTATTATGAATGTAGGATAGTAAGTGCATAAAGAAGATAGTGATGATCAATTGGCTGCCAGAAATGCTCTATGGAAGAGCAAGGTTGTACAAATGATACGCTTGTGAAGTAAGGAGTATCTAAACATTTCATTTAATTGCATGAATAATGTGGCCATACCTTGAAAATGTTAGTATGATAATGATTGCATGAACTAAATGAGTTTTGGTAGTATTGACGTGATTAACAGCTGGAAGTATTTTAATTTTATAAATTCTAAAAATGCTTCAGTGATGGTTGCAGCAATGGAAAGGTTATATGCATCCAGACTTAACACATGTTTGGTTGATTGAAGCTCAGGTTTCATGTATATTATTTATAGCATGGATGTGAGAGTAAGACCATGACAAATGCCGGAATCTACCATGTGAAAGAGCCAAACCTTATGAGAAGAGTCTCATGGCTGTGAAAATAGTTGGTATGCACAATGGGTTGTTAAATTAGAATTGTGAACTTCGGATTTAAGAAATTGCTGACAACTGCTAATCACTATTGGCTTGCATAAGATTGTGTCAAGAGGATGCATTGTAAGTGGGTATTCATATTATGCTAGTAAGAATAAAATTATAATGGGCATAGTGGTGCTACTTACAAGAGACTCACAAATGAGGATCGCCTCATTGCTAAGAAAATCAATTTCTGTAGTAGAAAGAGTTGCAAATTCTTATTGAATTTGATTACTAATGTCATTGCTTGGCTATGGAACAATCAATTTGAATTGTATTATAAGATAATGATTGAGTGTTCTGCTATTTGATGAATGTGCCAGGGGTACACACTATAGGAAGATCATGTGTGATGGCCTACAGGATCCAAACTTCATGGGAAGCTTTTCCCTTATCTTGGAAATGGATTTTGGGTGAAAATCCAATGGACATTTTGGGATGTCTCATTTACACTGCATGTTTGGTAAGCAACATGAGTGACATGGTTTAGATTATGTCGGTAAGACATGTGTGGGTATGAAATGTAAAAAGGAGTTGGGACGACTAACCAAAGGACTCTCAACTCAGAGAAGGGAGCCCCATTCCTCCTTAAAGAAGGAATATGGCATCGGCAAATGGATAAGTGTTCTGTGACCCTAGCTAAGATTATGCATGTCAAATTGTTAAACTCAATATGCAGAACATTTTTTCATTTTATTTCCATTATGACCGATTGCTTGAGTATGAATAGGGCCTACATGGCACACACCAGGAAAGGGTGCAGACTTTTTCGATGTCGAGTCATGAAAGGGTTTTCAATATTGACTACACCCTAGGGAGTGGACGCATTCCTAGTGTCTCAATACTTGATAATGATTACAGTTTTAGAGCAATAACGCTGATGAGTTTTCTTATATTGCTTGTGTTGATAGGCTAAATAGATGTAGTTGGGTGTTGCACCCTAAAGACAAAAGACAAATGGTTGTTGTGAGGGGTTTCAGAGTAAGGGTTATTGTTGATATAAGTGTGCATTATTGTTGATATAGGTGTATGTTGATATAAGTGTATGTTGATACAAGTGTATGTTGGTATAAGTGTATTGTTGATATAACTGTATGTATTATTGTTGATATAAGTGTATGTTGGTCTGTTATATGCTTGGGGATCCATAGTAGATCTTGGACCTGGAAATGGTTGTGGTAAAGTTCCAAGCCCAGTCGACATGAGGGTGTACTGGCTGGACATGAATTATTTGATGTTGTGGAATAACCTGCGTGCTGAACTAACATCCAAGTCCATAGGTGATCCTAAGGCTTGCAAAGCGAAGCAGGATCCTTTGGACCAACGAGGAAATGCACAATAAAGATAAGGATTGGACTATTTTGCTTATGAATATACATGTGTATATGATTGGTTATGATGTTTTAAGCTCTTGTTCTAGAGATAAAACACATGAGAATAAACTGAAGATGTGAATTTATTCAATGTTTGGATATATGTATCGCTGGGAGCAAGGACTATGAGAGCATCCTAGGGGTGCATGTGGACATGTGACAGTCCTGGAGAGATTGGAATGAGTGGTAATGAAAAAGGTGCTAGTGAGACTGTGAAGTTCCTAGCGGCCGAGGAAACCATGTGGGAAGGCTCCATGGTTTAGAGGTCCGGAATAGACCGAAGACACTAAGTTTCATGACCAAGAGGGATTGGTCCAACATTCACGGTAAAGTGAAAAAGGCTGAGAGCATGAAAAGCCACAGCGGTGGTGTGGGTTCCAGGATGGAACAAAACAAAGAGGGGGAAAAACTCTTGCTGCTCTCTCTTGCCCTTTTAATTATATATATATATATATGCATTGTGAAAAAAAAATATTGTTGAATGCATGTATGACTTGAAATGGAATGTGTGTATTTGCTTAAAGTAAAATATGAATGATGGAATAGTTAATTCCCTACCCAATAATGGACATGAATGAGCTCATGTGCCTGTTGGGAAGGCATGAAAAATATGAAATTTCCTTGATGAGACTTGGACTGTCATGCCAATTGGGTAATTAACTGACTGATTTTAATGTCTATATTATGCTTGGTCTGACAGAATTTCAATGGTGCATTTCACAGGTGAGAAAAGTGAAACCCGGTGGTGCACATTGATCATGGAAGCAGATCAAAAGTTGTTGGACTTGGCTAGAAGTCTCCTTTAAATGATTTCCAAGACCCAAGAAAATCTTGGAGAGATGCTCAAGATACACGAAAGGCAGAATGAAATGAACCACCAAATTTTGCAAGACTCTATGGGTTTGCAAAGGGAGGTGAAAAGCCTTCTGGGGGCAATCGTCAAAGGAAAGGAAGGTCGATCAGTGATGGGACATTCGTCCAAGCAACCCGTTAAGAAATGGTCCATGCATGAAGACTCAAAGGAAATTGAGTAGGTAAAGATGAAGTAGCCAGTGAAATACTGCGAATGTGGAGGAAATCATTTATGCTGGGACTACCCAATGAGGGATCATGAAGAGGGAAACAGCTGCAAAGTTCCTAGACTTCGGGATAAACTGAAAGCTGAGAACCAGTGGGAGAAGTTCATGGAAGCTGAGGGGCTTGGTACTAAAAATTTAAAGTAAATAATTGAACATGGGACAGATCTGTAAAATTTTGAAATTTTGGATGTGCAAATTGTATATGTATTCCTATGTATTGGAACACCGAGGATGGTGTTATTCCAAGGGGGAGGGGAATGTAACACCCCATTTTTTACCTTGTTTGCATTAAATGTACATGATGTAATTAATCGTGGTGAGGAGCTAAAGGGAAAATCCCCACCATCAATTTGGTTGATTATGCTTCGGCAATAGGGATAGTTGACGATGGTATATCGTTCTATCCAGCGCATTATAGTTTGCCATCATGTAAATATGCACATCAATTAAACTAAACCTCTAGCCAGCTACAATGGTGCAACGTTAAAATGAAAAGGGCATGATTCCAAAGGATAATGGGGGGCAGGAATGATGAACCTAGAGTCATGGGGGAAAAATCTACATGTCATCACCCTGTCTATTTTTACCACCTTCCCTTGTCTCATCCAACCACCTTTTTAATGATCTACTGAGTTGTTGAGGCATTAATTGCTGGAAGTGGAGGGTGGCAAGACTGTCAATCTTTGCCACACGCTCACTCCACCAGTCCTCTCCCCACCTTCACGTGGGTAAGGGAACCATAAATACACACACTCTTGGGGGGGCTTTTGGGGGTTCACTCTCACGCAGGGATGCATACGAGGGGGATCCTCATGCATGGAGTCGGTTTTTTTGCCTCCACCATGAGAAGACTGTGAAGAATCGCTGTGGGTTTTATTTTGTTGCTGATGGACCGTTGTTTTCCATATTTGTTGGCCATGTCCTTTCCCCTCACACACAGATTGATGGAGAATCGGTTCTTTCCCCATTCTTGTTTGTGTAACTTTCTTCAGCGTTTGCGTTGAGGAGCTGTGTGTTGTGGGCTTTTAGATGTTGTACAGTCGTTGATTTCCACATCCATTGGTTGAGTCCTCCCATGTCTATGCTAGGAATTCTGCTTCTGCCCCTTTTTTGAGACTGTGTAAGGTTTCCATAGTTTTCATTGTGAATTTGAGATGTTGATGTACCCTAGTTTTGGGTTGCTGCTGAGTTGTTTTGCCCATGCTAGGGCCAAGAACAACTCTGATTTTTCTTGTGGGATTGAGCTATGTTTCACCTTTGGTTGGGATCATCACCCGGTTGTCTTTGCCTTCTTCACAGAGCTGTGAATGGATTGTTTTGCTGTGGTATGTAGTGGTTGGTCTTCGGACTGTCAAGAGTGGGATTAAAGGCTGGGTATGCTTGAGAAGACTGGTGTTGAGGACACTAGCTTTGCATTTATCCTTTCCTAGCTCCTTGATGACCTGGTAAAACCCTACTATGTGGGTTTGGATGATTGCAAAACCTTAGCTATGTGTAAACCTACATTGACCCTTATTCCTTGAGGAATCATGCCCAGCTCAGGGGTGGTAGTGTTGCTGAGAGATTGATGAGCACGATGGCCTATGGTTGGGTGGAACGTTGCAGTGACGTAGCTAGTTCCAGGGTGAGTTCTTCATTAAAAGATAAGTACTCCTAACTATTCCATCTCTGCAATTATATCTACTGTTCCATGAGAAATGATGAACATGTTGAATGCTGGAATGTATATGTTTTCTTCCGCTAAATGTTGACTAACCATGTATCCTTGTATGTTATATGCATCTTAAAAATGTGTTATGTTAATCTTTTTAATATCAGCATTTATCCATGTTTGTGTTCATGGGGCTATTTTCCCGTCTGTTTGGTGTTAGTAGCGTCCACTTTGTCGGTCGGAGGGTTGGGGACATTACAAATAAGGTCACCAAAAGTACTTCAATAAGCTGATCTCAAACTTGAGTATATTGCACATGTAAAATTTGATGGTATTATTTCAAATATCAAAGTAATACAAAAACTTGAAGCACAAAGGATAAAAGACGCCATTATTTTTAAAAATAATACTTGTGATAATGATCTATAGAATGAAGGAAAACCATAAAATGTGAAACGATATTGACACCCCATTTACCAAGAAAGTTTTTAGAAAAGATAACAATATAATTTCCATTGACATTACCAAGGAAAAAGATGGAGTAATGAAGATCTTGCATCGTACAAAACATCACAAATCAATACTTGACAATATATTATCATAGCCAAAAAAACAATTGAATTTGGATGGATGAATAATCATTAATTAAAACAAGAGAGTGGGAATTTAAGGAAACCATATTACATGGTTTCATCACATGTAAAACCATTAACCAATATTTTTTTGAATGATGATGCTATTATATGAACCAAGAGGTGTATATATGCTAATGAATGTCTAAGATAAGACCCCAATGAGTGCATATATAAGAGTAAATTTATGTAAAAGTATATGTAATAGGTTTGACCTAATAGAAGTTCAACATGTGTAACGACTTGGAATATGTATATATACAGGATGTACTCAATACTGAGTGAAACATGTGATTTGGATATATCAATTTATTGGGGTATTTGGAGAAGGTTCTCTTATTTTTTTAAGGAGGTACTCTCTAACTCATCTCTCTTATCTACCTGAAATTGTGCTCCACATATACCGTTGTTGCATATTGTGTGTAGTTTACTATATTATGATATATTAAGGGTCTTTTACATAATATTTGTTATAAAATGAAATTTAATGTTTTATTGAATGATTATCATTCTACTGTACCTCTTCTCATTCGGAGGTTCCCCTCAAAGTCCATGAGCATTTATCTCCTTATCTATTATCAATATAAAGGTTAATATTCTACATGTATAAGACTCTAGATCTTCCTCTTTTACTTTCTACAATCTATATTTATTTTAATATTTCTCTTAATTAATTTTTCTCCTATTCAAGTACACTACAAATATACACCTCCTAACTCTCCTAAAAACTAATGCTGAAATAAATTCATCATTCCTCGATAAAACATATTTCCAATCAACTTTTCCAAATAATATAGATATAGATGACTACATCTTCAATAGACACGCCCAACATTCACAAGAAACATAACCCACAAAAATGGTTTGTTATATTTAATAAATAATAATCCAAAAAATGATTTCTATGACCACAATATATGTGGATAATTAACCCTTTTATCTAGTACAAAATTGACAAATTCCAACATCGAATTTAAGAATAGAGTCCAAGGTAAGAGTCCACTGTATAAAAAAAGAATCATTAATGTTTTCCATGTTTTTTTATTTCATTTTTAATAGTTTAAGATATAAATTAACTAGTTAGAAGAAATCAACTCATGATAAGTAACACAAACATAATTAAACTAAAAAAAACAAGGACCAAAACCTCTCAAATTACATGAGAAGGAGAATTTTCTTTAGTAAAATTGTAAGGACAATTGAACTACTATTAAAAGAAGAAGAAAAAAAATCACACAAACTTAGTATTTTTATTGCATGATAACTATTTGATAATTAGAAAAAATATAGTATCAAACATGTTTGTGAAGACCAATCTTAAATGTTTTTAGTTTTCTAGAAGTTATAAATACCTTATAATAACAAGATGAAAACTATCCATCCAAAACTTTAAAAAATACTTGTGAAGACCAATATTAAATGTCTTTAGTTTTCACGAAGTTATAAAGACCTTACAATTACAAAATGGAAACAATCCATCCTAAACTTCAAAAAATGTAAAGAAATCCTTGAGTTGGAATATAAATTCTACAATCTTTTTGTAACTAATTAGATGCCAACGTGTTTAGAATAAATATTCTTAAATAATAAGATATATGCAAGTTTAGAATTAAATAGTCAAAATTTAGTGGTCCTTCATGTGATGTGACAGGGAATGGAGGGAAAAAATCACATCACCTCCTCCTCCATGTCAAAGATGGAATATGTCACATCACCTAGTTATGAACTATATGCCATGAATATTTCACATTACCTTTTTACCTTTTTATGAACTACATTCCATGCACCAAGTTAGATTAGTAAAATGGATATAGAGATATAATACATACATACATACATACATACATACATACATACATACATACATACATACATACATACATACATACATACATACATACATACATACATACATACAT
>LPNX010246593.1:366976-399476 GCA_001517045.1 Pseudotsuga menziesii
TAAAAGGGGATCTACCAAGCACTGAGAGGGATCAAATCCCTCAAAGTGAAAACCCTATTTTATAGTTGAATTGTGTAATCTATTTTTTCTGTTTTAGTTTATCTAATTTATGTTGTTTTATATATATGAAATTCTAAATAATTTAAATTTAATTTAAGAAGAAAAGTTATTTTTAATAATATTTTATTATTTTTTGTAAAAGACATGTGTCAACTGTAGGATGAGGACGAAAGGAGTTACACATTTCTTCCCCAGTGGATGTAGAATGCACCTCTTCGGTGCAACCACCATGTTAAAAGCATTGTGATATGTATATTATCTTGTTTACAACCATGATAAACTACACATAAGACTAAGAAGATGAGGTAGATATTGATCTCTAAATATAGGAGGGTTGGGATATTTACAATGAAGTCATAAGTTGAATAGTATTAGGGTTGGTATATTTAAAAATGATTTACAATCAAATAACAAGTGCACTCATCTTGGCATCGAAAAACTTTCTGACCAAAACAAATAGATATTGGTCATCCGGAAATCGTTTTCGAGGAAATGAAAGGCGTTGTTCACTGGTAATGTTTCTCTAGACATAATGGAATAAGTCTCATAATAAATAAATTAGAATAGATGGTCTAAAAATATCATATGTCTTATCCTCTCTTAATACAATAAAGCCAAAATTACAATCTTTTTTTAAGAAGAAGAAGAATAGAAAGAAGGTAACAAGAATAGAACACTCAATACAACCAATCATCCATGATTTCATATATACCAAATACATGAAAAAGAAATAAATGAATGCTAAAAAAACCAATAATCCATGATTGAAATTATACCAAATAAAATAATGTAATGAAAACATAAATACTTATCTCAGAATATCGGCAACTGGCTGCAATAAGAGAACTTTCCTCCAAGCCGTATACATTGTCAAACCTTCCTCACTTGAACAAATCACCCCCAAGATGAGACCATGGACCCATAGGTAGAGGCTCACTTAGACTCATTACTCTCAAAACTACCTCTTCTGAGAGACACAATGCTTTCCACTACTTCTTTCTTGTCTGTCTTGACTACCTATGGGATGTGACCTAGCTCACCATTCCCATTTCCTCACTTTTTGTGTGAGAACCTAGACTAGTAGAGTGATATAATGGAATAAAATAGAAACAAATAGACTCAACTTCATCCCTAGTAATGGATCCAAAGATGTTTGTACCAGAAATTGTTTCCATGCTATAAAGAAACTAGCCAACACAATCTCAAAAATTCAATCAAGTAAACTAGGTTTTAGGGTTTCTGAAAGGTTTTTTTGGTTGTAAATTTTGGTGATTGAAGGGAATACATTCATGAGACAAATAAGAACTGAATCATAAGAAAAGAAGAACAGAGATGCATAATACAATCACCAGTATCCAACAGAACATGACATTGAAGTTCTTCCAACAATTGACAAGCACTACCAACAAAGAAACCATAAACCAGCAATGAATTTATCAATCATGTAACTAAACAAGTTAAAAATGAATCCAAAACATAGACTGAAGGGTTGAAAGGATCATATATTTCATAATTCTATTCAGCAAATACACATGAGAGTTATAATACTTAGCTCATAAACAAGTCACAAACCTCCTTAAGCCAGCCAAAAAGTAGAACCCTTTTTTCTCTTTCTCATCTATCTAAATACTGTTTCTCAAAAAATCAGTTAGGGTCTAAACCCTAACTGTCTTCATCCAACTCATCGATGGGGTAAAGTGAGATTAGAATTTACAAAATAAAGTATTTCTTCAAAAACATAACCAATAACTCACTAACTAAAGTATTTCTCAAAATACATAACAAGTAACTGACTAACTAACAAACTCAAAGTTCTTTGGCAGCTTCAGCTAGTAAGGCCATTCCATCCAAATCTTGGGCCTTCTTCCTGGCTCTCTTTTACTCAGCTTCCATATCTACTAACCTTCTTGTAAGTTCTTCATTCTGCTGCTGCAAGCCTCTGACAGTCTGCTTCAGTTCTGCACATTACAAATCTATGTTTCTCTTTCTCTTCAGGGCCTCCTTGGAAACTGCAGTAAGCTCTTGATAATGATCATTTACTTCCTATAAATCCTCCCCGATTCTTCTATTTTCTAGGATTAGACCATCATTAGTTTCCTGCATGTAATCCATTTGATTCCTGTATTGTTTGATGGTTCTTTGCAGGTTCTCCCTTTCTGTGTCAAAAGCCTTCCCTGTTGTGGTATCCTGCATCTCACTGGGAAACCATGGGATATCTAGCCTTCTGAAAATGTCTTCATCCTCCTGTAGCAGCCTTGAAGACACACCATGAACAATAGGGTTTTCCTGACTCGCTACTTCAGTAGGTGTAGTTTCATCTATCAAGTGCTGGTATTCAGAATAAGAAACTTCAGTTTCCTTTTTCTGTTGTTCTTTTATCATTTCACTCCTTAATTCCAAAAATACAGCTGATAGTTTAGTCTCAGTGAGACTAGAGTCTTTTTCTATCTTCAATGTCTTTTCATCCGAAGAATCATCATCAAGCATAGTTATTTCTTTTGAATTTAACCTAGGGTTTAAAATATTTTTCATATTTAGTCTCAACTTGTTTTTAGGCCTTGTTTTAGGTCTCCATCCTAGGGAAAACTCTCCCAGCATCTTCAAAGTTGTTCCTTGATGTCTAACTGTAGCTAACTCCATAGCTTTAACTTTTGTCTTCTTTTTCTTTGACCTATCTGTTTTATCTTCTAGACTGGAGGATTCCCTGCATGAACCAACCCTAGTTTTAGTTTTGACAATGAATTCATCTTATTCTAACAGATATCCTTCATCCTCTGATAGAATAGTGATTGGGATTCTTCGCTGGACCTAAATGTTTTCTTCCTTTACAGCAATCTTCTCTGTGACAACAATTTTCTCCTCCATGAAAGCTTCTACTGATGCCCTATCTTGTACAAGATGACTTTCCCTTTTTGTAAATAGCAAACCTTTTCCTTTACTCTCAGTTGAAAACTTTTTAGGCTCATAGTCTCCTTTCGAGGGTTCTGTCACCTCTTCAAGTTTAATATCATTTTTGTCTTCAACCTTCATTTTTTGACCTATTTTCCTAACTAGGGTTTTCCCTTTGTCTACATGTTTTTTTGTTTGCTGCTCTTCCTGGTTAATTTGGAAACCAGACCAGAAAAGAAAATAATCCCATGTATTCCCTTCTCTTTGTAGAGCAGTGCTGATAATGAGATTGATCAAACCATGATGGAAGAAGAATTGTGTAGTATGATCATGATGCTCCTTAACTATACTTGACATCTTCTGCAAACTTTTAAACAAGAAGAAAGGAAGACTCATTCAGGATTCACCAACCAGATGCTATAAGAACCTAAAATGATATTTGAAGACATAGGCATATCTCCCCTCACAGGTGATATAGCTTTGTAGGACTTTAATGGGCTCCACCCACTCATCTCTAAAATTCTGGATTAGTATTCCTTTGCTCCAATTTGGAGTAATCCCAGGTAAAAGGTTCCTTTGGGCATTAAAAGTGAAAGGAAACTTTTTGAACCACATTTAACCTTCATTGCTGACTCTTGTAGCTTCAGCAACTAGCTCCACAGTCAACTTAAACTTTAGAGTATCAAATACTACCATGTCCTGGTTATAGCATTGGGAAAATTTATAAGAAACCTTAGTGTTATAGCCATCGATCTTCTTGAATAAATCCAACCAACCAGCATTCTGAAAAAGCTCTGCACAACCTGGAAATTGGTCAATCCATTTCAGCTCAGTGGGCTCAGCCCTGTTGGTTTTGCCACTTTTTCCCATCTATTTTCATTGGCTGAAACCTGTGTAATTTTAAAGCCCTCTGACTGACCTAACATCTCCTTTTTTCTCCTCAAGCTTCTAGAGTTTTGATAATCAGCTTTCTTCGATTCTCCTTGACTGTTTTCTCTTGATTTTTTTAACAGACTGTTTTTGTTTTCAATACAGGACAAGATTTACATTAGGCTTGAGTATTTTAGGTCAACAGAGTGCCACAAACTCTTCAATAAAACTGCTGCTGAAAATAACTACCATCTCAAAAATTCATTTTGATGCTAGACCCTCTCTAGAATGTATGAAGACATTTGTGTGTTATGGTTCTACACAAATAGTATCCTTGATTCCTTTTAATGCCACTTATGAGCTATCTCTTTACAAAAAATATTTTGCATTAGTTCTCTCAAATGCCTGCTTCTTAGATCAACTTGTGATTGTTTATCTAGTGGATGGAAAGATATGAGAGTAATCCTATGTCTGCTAAATTTATGCTCCAACTTGCATATAGCACAAAACTAGTCAGCTTCTTCACCTAATCAGAATAGGTCTACATGCAATTCGAATGCTCAGATCACTCCTTGTATTGTTTACAGGTAAAACATAAATCCGTGAAACTTTGGTCACCACAAACTGCACAAATATTCACCCTACCATATTTTCAGGTTTTGAAAGGGTAATGGTTCAATGCAACTGCTACCTTTCAACATTTTACTTGCCACAGCATCTAAAATCCTCTTATACTGATATCTCTTTGACAAGAGCTTTTTTAAAAGCATACATTTATGTTTTCCTTAATGAATTTTAACAAAACAAGCTTTACTGGGAAAGCCCCAATTTAGCAGCCACTATCAGTTTAACGCGGAATACCTTATTCTTGTCTTGTTGCAGACATTTAAAATCAATCCTTGAGCTATCTGATTGTCAAATTTAACTGTACAAGTGTCTTCAGGTCTCCAATTTGCTTCCAGCTGGCACGACGAGAAATCCCTAAATCTTCTCTGTAACTGTGGAAGCCCTAAATCTCCTCTGTAACTGCAACTTCCGGATTTCAAGCAAATGTCCTTGCTCCACTTTGTCCCCAGTTTCATAATGCATGTATGGATAACTCCTATCCCTTCAATCTAGGCTTGTTTGTCTACCTGTCACAATTCTCCCAATTCTAACTAATGATTTGGCACGATCTCCTTCACGTTGTAAAACGCACCTGTTTGCATGATGATTACTGAAGAAACACGTATCAAAACCCTTTAAGTATGTGATTAGTCATCTAGAAATCAAAATCGTGGGAGAAATTTGCTTAAAAATAGGTGATTTCGGTGCCCACGATATTCTTGTAGCGCTGTTGTGTAAACTTTTCATCGTTGAGCTACAAGAATATTTCAAATTCAATTTTGACGCTATTTTAGTCATTATTTCCACTTTGAATGAGGTTTAAGTGATAAACTATGATCATGATGTTATTTGTGAACCCATCATTCAACATAATAACCTTTAGAACCCTTCAAAACCTAAGGAGACAAACCATAATAAAAATCTAAAGCAAAAAAAATCAAAATTTCATTAAAAACCAAAAAAAATTCCTAAAGTAAGCAAATGAGAAAATTTAAGCATATGAGCAAACCTAAAATAAAAATCGCAATCGAAATATAAAATTGAAGAAAACAAGTTCATGACTTAACAACATGCATTCGAAAATCTTAAATTAATATCTTAAGTACATTTCTATAATACGAATTTTAAATTATTTTTTATAATTTGAAATATAAATGATAAATTATGATTAATTTTTATTAAAGAATATTTTTTAATAATTATAATCAATTATTTACAATAATTAAATATATTATTTATAACCAATTAAACAATAATTTTAGCCATATACACTTCAGATATAGAAAACAATATTGATATACAACCCATACACGAAGTCATGAAAACCTACTTATGGCATATTCTACACATTATTGTGGATCATTACATGGGACCTCTTTGTAACAAGCCCTTAATGAATTATGTCCAACATGTTGTTGAGATACAAATGCTCTTAGTATGATCATTAGACATGCATTATACAATATGGTAAAAACATAAAATAAAAGGAAAATGTGGCATATACCGTAATCAACATGACCAAGAGATGCCTAAACTCTACTTGAATTAACATAATCTTACTATAAAACCTTTTTTTGCACATTGTCTTTCTCATTTTATTTGTGCACATTGTCTTTGTCTTTCTCACATTGTCGCAGCTCAGGGTTTAAATAATTATATCCAAGTTCAGACAATTTTATGCAATTCCCTGCCTCTGGTGTATCATTTCACGACTCTGGCGTATCATTTTCTCGGTTCACCATTTGATTCACACCTCATGATTATCATTTCGATGATTTTAGGGTTGTCATTTCAACAATTTTAGGGTTATCATTTCAGTGATTCATAGCTTTGTGTTATCATTTAGATTTCCAGCTCACTGTTAACGGTTTCGAATTGGCTCAACGGTTTCAAATTGGCTCAACGGTTTTGAATTGGCTCATGGCTCAATGGGTAAGCATCACCTCATTTATGTTGGAATCATTTGTTACTTAGGTTGACTCACAAAGGGGTTTCGGCATGTTGTGATAGTATATTTTTTTGGCATGCTGTGATAGGGGTCTTGAGTTGTGAATATTAGGCAGGGCAACAGTCAACGGGCAGTTTCAAGCTGAGTTTAATGATTGTTACAATGGTTTATCTGTCATATTAAATTCCCCAAAGACCTTAAAGTTCTTGAGAAGACTAAATGAGGAATTTTTACTTTTATTAGAAGTCCAAGTGTTCTAGAAGGGTTGAGCATGCTCTAGTTTTTTTTTTTTTTATATTACATTCCTTGGTTATTCTAGCTAATAACCAACATTAATGGGAGTTGATTATATTCTTCTTTGAATTCCTCTTCTTTCTCCTTGGTTGATTCACTTTTAAATTGATAGAGTTAGGGATCAATAGATTCCTCGTATATTTTACATGCCCGTGTTCTATTGTGGCTTGGGTGATATGCACAAGTATCAAGGCTGACAAGTAACAACCCACTCTTCCAATGATGTGGATTTCTCTTGAAACTAGTCACTTTGTGTTGCTAGGCAAGTATATGAATACAAATATCTTGCAAAAAAAAATGTAAATTCGTTGGTCAAATTATAGAAATAAGGCACATCTTAGTTAAAAAGGCTTCAAATCAATGGAACCCAAGATAATCACTTTCTGCAATGTGTAGAATTCATGACTGAACAAGTATTTCCTATGACATCTCAGAAGAAAGCAAAATGATGAATACCCAAGTTGGATAGTTAGGCCTTCTGATGTAAGGTATATCTTATTGTTTATTGTTAGAATACCGAAAAAAATTTACATCATTGAAACACGACTCCAAGTTCCAATTTTATTTTGGCAAGATATCAAATGCTATTTGATTTGTTATGAAAAGCAAGGACATTTGTAAGGAATTGTGAACTTGGAGTTGATGTTTTTTTAGAAGTTCATGGTCTATATTTAAAAACATTCAAATGCTATAAATATAAAAAAATTTAAACATTCTTACATGTTTGCTATAGAAGCGATGGAAGGTTTGTGAAAAATGTTTATTCCTCGACAAATGGTTTGCAGAAGCAACAGATGGTTTGAGGAATTTTTTTTTCTTTGACGGTCGGTTTGGGGAATTTTTTTTCTTTGACAGACAGTTTGTAGGAATTTTTTTATTCTCCAACAAACCACCATTTGAGAAATTTGTGATGCGTGGAACTTGATTTTTTAATCTTTTCGATAGTATTCATTCACAAAGTTTGTGACAAAATGTCAAATAGCAATATTCCTGATCCAAACAAAGAAAATTAGCAATTGCTTGCTAGACTATGGGATGGAGCGAAATGAAGGGCTGATGGAAAATTTTATTGTCCATATAGTCAATGCAGGCAATTTAAGAGGAGAAGAATATTGATCCCAAAAGCCACAAAACATTGTAGGTAACATGGACACGCTGAGGGGGGGGAATGAATGTCATCCATTTGTAGGTTTAACATTATAATTTTTTTTAATATTTTTTTTCTTTGCTAAATGTATGTATTATTTTAATATTTCTTATATTAACTATTAACTATTGATTTATTCATGTATTTATAAAGGAAAGACTGTAATGCCCCATATTTTGACTAGACATATTTTCAGATAGACATGCTGCATTTTATTTTGTTTAGTAGATGTTGGGCTTAGTTTGACTGAGTAAACCATATTTATGACATGATAGACCTGATCAGATATTTATACTATGTTTAAGATGTTACTATGCTTATGTTGATACATTGGTTATGATGTTATGAAATCTTATTTTTGTGAGGTTACTATGTTATAGTTATCATGAGATTCCTTTTTTCATAAGAATAGTGTATGTTTAATTGTAATCCTTGATAAATGTGGTATATATGATGTGGTATGTGTATACCGACCCATGATGTGATAAATTTAATGATTTATGCAATGAAAGGAAATGATGTTGATAATATGCACCAATTGATGATTGAATGGAAATATTGTTATGAATATATGCTTTCAAAGTACTAATTTGCAGGACACGAGCTATCTAATAACTAGATACTTTATATGAAGTGTGGTATAGTACCTATTTTTGCAGAAGATCCTTGTTTACCAAAGTTGATGATACGATGACAGACCAATAATCTCCATAGCAGCACAGTATGCCTTTGATGGGGTATAGACCCAGGATGTTGAGAGGGATGGATGTGTTCCACCCTATGTTTCTATGATACCCAAGGTCGTGGGAGGGTCGTGCCAAGCCACTCTGCCCAAGTTGTTGTGATGATGATGGTTGGATGCCTGGTAGGAGAGGCTAGGTCCATTGTTCAGCTGACACTATCGCTCTCAGGTTCTTATGTGGTGAGGTCGGTGAAGCCGACATCCACTTATATACTACCAGAGGAAGGATAGGGAGGGTGCCGACATAGGCTAGGATGGGAGGATATTGTTAGCTAGTACTATTTATGGTTGGGGATCCCTTGGTTCCGATTTAGTGGTAATAGGTTCCCTTCCTTGTACTTTATTAATTAAACCAATGTAAACATAAAAATAATGATATAAAATCTTGGAAGGTTAACTCATAAAATAACCGATGATGTTTTAGTAATGCTATTATTATGTATAATTGTTCTAATTGCATGAAGGATTATTAGTATTAGTTAGAACTTATGCATAGGAAATATTATGTATGTTTATAGTACATCTATGGCTTATGCATGCACTGGCCACGCATGCACACTTTGCATATGTATGCTAGGATCACCGTACCAATACCTTCATGTTAAACAATTATGTAACTTATTGAAAATATGTGAGTTGAATATACATTGATCCTAAATAGATATTGAGTGTTAAGTTATTAATATACAGGTTAAACAAGTCATTTTAATATTCATTAATTACACATAAAAACTGTGATAGGAAACTGACTAAGTCTTGTTAGTTATAATTTTCACTCCGAAATCGTCGTAAATAATATAATTATATTGTTTAATTGTCTAGCATGATTGCTTAAACCCTCGAGGGTGCATTGTTTATAAATACAAGGGCACTATGTTGTTGGTAGTAGGATACTTAAATATCAAACAAATAATTACATACATGAGTATTAGGTCACCATCTATTATTATTATTATTATTATTATTATTATTATTTTGTTATTTTATTATTCTTATTATGTTATATTATTATTATGAATTAATTAAATGAATTCTTGATTTAACCAAATCATTTCATCATAAGTTAAAATGGTATATTAAATTAATTAATTGAACCCACAAGATAGGGTAGGATTTCATTAGACTAATACCAATATTTTTTCTTGAATTGAATAATAAAGATAAAGATATATTTCACCGCTAGAAAACATGATGGGTCAACCTCATCACTAATAAATTATTATTTTATTCAATCAATTTAATGTTTGAACGGTGAGTGGGTCTTGTAATTTAACCCCCCGCCTCGTAAAGATATGAAATTGAATTCTTCAAGAGAAGTAGTAAATAGTGTACAATAAATAGTTTTAATTAACCATGATGGCATTGAGCTCCTTGAGGCAATGGATGAAAAATATATATTATTTTATTGTATTTGAAATTTTAAATAAGAAAGAAAATAAAAGGTTTGGGGTTTAATGGGATTTGAGGGGAGGCGGTGGAGTAAAACCAAGGAAAAGGGAGGAGGTGGAAAATGGTATTTAGGAGAGAACTTATGGGGGGAGAAGGGGAATTTTTTTGGGGTGGGAGGGACTGCACTGTGAGAAATTTGGGGAGTTGGTTTTATTTTCGAAGTTAGAAATTAGACTTATGTATGAGTGCAAAGAAGGAAAAATTAAGGAGGGGTAAAACTCAAGTATTGAGAAATGGTTGAAAATGATGAAGGATCCAAAAGGAAAAGCAAGAAGGAATCTACTCTCGGTATTATTGGTCTATGGGATCGAGGGTTAGGAAACCCATGGGTTTTTTAGGGCCAGAACATGACAAGAGTTGGTCGGCAGGGTGGCTCATCATTTTTGTAAACAAAGGTAGCCTTCATGGTCTGCACCAACCTGATAGATCTACTACAACCGTTGGTGCCAGGTATGTCACATACTAAATTCATGCATGGTATTATTGACTAATTTATGAAAATTCATGAAGTTTTTTTTTTAATAGAAACTATAAAGGGTATTTATAAAAAAATCTATGCACAACCATTCAGTACAGAAGTAGCAAAACAAAGTGTTCATGCAGATCAAAATTACTACACAAAAAGCTTATCCGAGGAGTTTTCCAAAAAACTACACACAGATTTTTTCCAAAACAGTTAAAGTCATGAGTAGTGTATACCCTTATAAACTGATTACATAGTAAAAGACAGTAGAACATTTAACCATAATTAAAGGAAAATAGATTAATGATTGCCTCTAAAATTCCTGGGCTGGACTACAGACTCTTCCTCCATTGGATGCTCAGCTGTTGCAGTGGCTCCATTCACCCTACTACCCTGGTTCATGGTAATCAGATGCTGGAGATCTTCCTGAATCCTGTCAACTTTTCCCATTATCTCTCTAAGGTTGCTCTCATTATCATCAATCCTTGCATCGTGATTGCTGGTCTACAGAGAGGTGTAGCTCACCGTTTCTCCTATGCTCTTAACCTCCCATGCAATTTATTTTTTGTCCATTATGCCAATTGCTAGAATTTCATACAGATGCCTCAAGTTCTTTTTTACATCTATTATTCCTGCACTTTCACCATCCTGAGACATTCTTCCTGCTCCTGTAGATATATCTATACGTGCAAAGTGACTATGCAAGGCACGAATAGAGCCAGCGAGGACACAAGCCTGGTTCTCGGCCGAGAGACCACTGAAAATAAAACTAAGCACTATGAGCTCCTGCTGCAGTGAGGAAACTTCGTGCCTTTCTTTACATACCAAAGTGCCCACAACAACTTCCTACCACCCCGTGAAATGGCAACCCAAGACCGTGCTTCTCTCCAAATTACCAGAATGTGCTTCAAGTGAAAGAGTTGTACCAGAGTCGAGGTTTGAGGACCACAACATGGAGAGGGAGCTGCAAGAGCAAGTGGAGAAGGCTGTGAGAGAAATCCTTTCCTTCACGAAGGATTGGGTGAGAGGGATTGCTTGCCACAGGATATCCTCCAGCCACCCTTCTCCAACACCTGCAACTACATTCAGAAGAACTCGCACAACCTCTTGAGAAGCAGAGCCAAGAAAGGGAGCAGAATGAATTTGCATATTGTTGTGGGGAGAAGAGATATCGTAGTAGTCGAGGGGACTTAGAGCATGTGAGGAGGAGAGGAATTTAACCCAGGACTAGTGAGATATTAATCCTACAAAAACTGAGAGAGAGAGAGGGCAGAGGTTATACCACGCAGAAAAGGGAGGAGGGAAGGTAGGACAGTGGAGTAAATGGGTGGAGCCATCGGGAAACAGCGTGGAATGGAGGGCAGCTGTTGGGAGGTGACACAAGGTGATGGGTGGGGGGGAGTATGGAGGGATAAGGGTATGGAGAAAAGAAAATAAAATGGGTTTAAGAGGGAGGGGGAAGAAGGGATAAGGGAAAGGGGATAAGGAAGGGGGAGGGAAGAAGAGAAAATGAGGAAGAGGAAGGGTGCCTTTGGGGATTCTTTTGAAGTGAGGGAAGGATAAAAATATCAATGAGTTAAGCCACATAATTTGAAATCATACGGGAAGTTTCCAACAACACATTAAGGGATGAATTTGAGGATAGGAGGGTTTCCGTTCTGACTGTAATGTCCTTGTGGAAGAGAGGCTCCCATGTTATCCATAGTGTCCACTGCAACATTATTGTGATGAAGGATGTGGAATGTCTCATAGGATTTAGACATGAGAAGCTTAGCTTTGTCAAACAAGCGGTGACTATTGACTACTCCATAGGGGTATCCATTGATCAGCTTGTAGATGACATGTTTGGAGTCTTCGAATATCATTACCTTCTGCAGTTTTTTAGTGTTTAAGAGATGTAGACCCTGAAGAAGTTCTAGCCACTCAGCTTCATTGTTTGTTCTAGTTCCTAGTCCCCACATGAAGGTTTGTTCTACATGTACTCTGGGATCGAGGAGGATCCCCCTCGCTCCTGCCACCCCTAAAATTCATGAAGTTTATTACACATGTACATTTCATATTTCTACATTGATATGTTTACAATTCATATTTCTACATTAATGTTTTTACAAAAATAGTGGAACATACAGTGATATAAACCTATAAATATGATTAAAATATCTTGATTTATTGAAAACCATCTCAGAATGAGCTTAACATAGAAAACAAAATGGATAAATGGACCGAGCACTCTGTTGGGTAGACAGTGCACTACAAATGGTATCAGAGCCAAGGCTCGAACACTGAAACCTTAGGGCCTGTTCATACATATATATATTGCAAACAAAAAGGGGGACTTAGGACTTTGAAGCTTTACACTAAATTAATTGTGGAGAAGCTGAATACTACCTGCACAAAAAAAAACCAGAGGTGCCATTATGAAAATAGGAAACATGCTTGGATACTTAGACCTTAGGGCCTACCTACAAGCATAAAATTCCCCAAAATAACCATGGGGAGAACAAGATTCAAGAGGAAAGGATACACATACTAGAATAGGTAAAATGATTAAACGGCCCCAAATTTTTTCTATCTAGTTGTAGCATTAGCTGATCTACAAGAACAAAATAAAGACTTGTTAGAAAAAATTATACTTAGAAGAGAATAAATAAACGTTCAAAATAAATTATAATAGTCATAAAATGTATAAGAAGTGCTACATAGACATATGACTGATGCGTAGCATTACCGAACCTTTGGAGGACTTTAGTTATTATTTGACAAGTGTAAATGGCCATTCTAAATATAGAAAATTTGTATGATAGTTATAATTAGTCGTGTTTATAAATATATATAAGTTTATTGACATTTTATGTACAGTCTACTCCAATTAATATTTCTCGGGTTAAATAATATTCTTATTGTTTACACAAAATATGTTTCTGTTATATGTTTAATTATTTTGTCTCAATACAAAATAACCAATATTTACACAGTTGAAATATATATTAAAAAATAAATAAAAACAGGTCATACAATGTGAAACAGACCAGAGAAAAACAAATACATTCAAGCCCAGAAAAGGGTTATTTGATTTTCAAAATAGTCAAGTGGAAGTATGGCACATCCATACTCATTTAAATTAAATAAATTTTGTTTATCTTTGCATAATCCTAAAATACGAAGGTGGAAGCTCTACCGAACCAGAAGGATTCATCTCGGGATCCTCCGGTGTCTTTCTTGATTACTGGTGTCTTTCTTTGTTCCGATTAGAGCAAACTTCTGCCTTAAATTTATTTTTGGTTGATCGTGTCTACATTGGTTGATCCGGCGCTGTGGGAGTCTCTTCATGGGGTGCAGATGTAGGTGGGTTGCTCATAAGGTTTTGCAGACCCCTCTCTCTGAATTCTCTCAACAATTCCTGAACTTCGCGATCAGCTGTCATGGACTGAACTGTAAAACTCAAGAAAATGCGTAATGAAAAATTCTCAGGCCTGGGTGTCTTCTTATAGAATCCAATGACCAAATATACCATAACTGTGCATTGAAGACACCAAATCTGATAGAGATATTGTCCAAACGGCGCTATATTCCCAAAATCTCATCATTATAGGCAGTTGATACAGTTAACTTACCATCGCCGCCAAATCTTATTTTTTCCAACGGTCTCTTTTTAAGCTTCGACGCACCTTTCTTCTTCGGCACAGTTACTAACTTCAGCTTCACCTAAGTAAGGACTTTCGACATAGAATAGAACTTTGACACATCCTGGCACAAGCTTCGACACTTAATAAATTCCTTGAATGCAGATATGACTACTTTGGAAAACATAGCAGGTGCATAACAGTATACTAGAAAGATCCCATTTCTGTAGCGTACTTAGGCATTTCTTTTGACCCAATGTTTACTTTCCTTGTCTTCAAGGGCTGAGTCACTTCAGGAGATTCAACTGCTGGTCCATGTACTTTGCAATGTCCTTCTGACTCAGGAATGTTAATGTTGTGCAGGTCATCATCTTTATCAATGGAAAGGTTATAGCATTCTACTGCATTAGCTTCTTGTTCCTTCCAGTGAGGTTGGTACTCAGTTATTTCTTTATCATCAAACACCTTACTATGGATCAATCTAATAGCTGCATCCAAAGCAGGGCAAACCCCATTAATATAAAATGTGAGCACAAAAATATCAACAAGACTACCCCAACTTACAGTACCATGGCGAAGCTCCACCTCCGCATACCAGTTCTTTGCTACAGGTTCCAGAGCGTGTACAAACCTATGTACCCATTCTTCACAAGGTACATGCTTCCATGCTTCATAACACCACTCCAAATGTTCCTGGGGGCTAGTCTTACCATTAAATCTATTTCGTACTTCCTGAGGTTGGTCATTGAATCTCAGGCGAAGAAAATTCTGACAAGCTTCCCAACTATGAATATAATTTTTATAACCATTCCACCATCTAGCAGCTGTGGCTCTAAATGTTGAATCTAGAGTCTCCATTTTATGTAAATCTGGTACTTTCTCTGAGAATTGTACAATAAAATATTTTGGGTCTATCAAGCCATCAAAATTAGGTAAGACTCTTATCTGTGAACCAACTCATCTAAGAGACTTGGTAATTATTGCACATCGATGTCCATGTAGCTCATAAAGTCGATTATGGCAATTCTCTAAGACTTCGTCTGAATCAACCATGCAAGAACTGTCACACTACCAATCCATTATACCTTCAGCAGTAGGGTTAACATACTTTTCTTCTTTAGCTGTGATGTTGTAAATATGATCCAAAACATCCTGATCTCCATCTCTTACTGGCTCTGTATACCTTTCTCCTTGAGAAGGGTCCAATGGTACTATGACTCTCAAGCATTTCCCTTCAAAATTCATCTGTCTCTTCTTAAGGTTGATTACTGCATCATTGTCTATTTCCCATTCAATTCCTAATAAGTTTGGATAGGGGTTGCTATCGTCAATTATCTCAATGACTTCAAAATTTGCTAAGGTACTGACTCCATCGATATCCACTGGTACACTAGGGAATATTCCTAAGGACACAATCTTCTGATGATTTCCTAATCTCAACTATATAGGGGACCATTCAAGTGTAGGTTTTCCAATTTGTTCCCAAGTCTTCCTAGTTAGGACATTCACTTCTGATCCCAGGTCTAACATGATAGCAGTCATGTCATAATCTCCTATCTGAGCATGCAATCTCATTTCTCTTCCAGTCCTTCTAACTCTATTAACAGTTTTTCCTCTATCAGAGCTTTGCTGAGGTTCACAGGATGCAATAAATTTCTGTAACTCATTCAAAGCATTATGATTTCTTAATAGCTTCATACAACTCTGTAAAAATGATGTTAGTGTACTTACTTGATCCGATGAAGCTTCGTGAGACTGTGACTGCTGTTGATGTTGTTGCGTAGTTTCTACTAATGTTCTCCTCTCAACAAAGTATTTTTTAGCTTCCATAAATGTTCCTTTTTCTCTTCCAACATCGAAGGTTGGAATTTTCTCTGGGATCTTGCGGACCCAAGCCTCATCAGGCTATTTCTCCTTAGTCTATACTTGTGTCGTAGCTCCACTTCTTGTAACAACGTTAAGGGCTGGGACAGGTTTCTTCTCTACAACAATCATCTGAACATTTTGTGTAGGAGGGTCATTTCTTTCTTATATCTTGGCTATCAACTATGGACATTTCTCAATCACATGATCGACTGCTCTGTAGTGTCGACATGTCGTAGTGGGGTTTTGACAGTCTCTAGCTACATGCCCTGCCTGATTACAGTTATAGAAGATAACCTGGCTTCGACCTCTTCCAGGAATACCACCACGACCATGACTGCTGAAATTACCGTGACCTGATGTACTACCACGGTAACCATATCCTTCATTTCCTTATGCATCGGGTTGTACCCTATAAGAATCATAGGTTCGCTCTCTCATGAGGTCAAAGCTGCGACATTCATCTTCATTGTGTCCAACTGACTTACAGAACTTGTAGTAGGGATTCCTAGGTACTTGAACATATCTCTGTAGCAGATAGCAATCTTCAGGTCGATGCTGGCCAGTTGTTCTACAGATCTCACAATATAGGACATTAGGGTTAAATGGGTTTGGTGTACCAGTATTCAGGTAATTCCTTAATGCAGGACACCGTTCTTTGTCATGACCTTCTGTCTTACATCGTGTACACCAAACCTCTTCTTGAACAGATTTCACTTTTTTCATTTCACAAAGTTCCAAAGCCATTTCTGCTAACTGTGCTTGTATTTGGGCTATTCCAGAATTGTCTCCAACAAGAGCCATTTCAAGTTTCATAGCAATTTCCAATGCCTCCTACTGATTAGCAACCTTCTGTTGCATAAGTGGAGTCCTAGTATGAGGCAATATTGCTGCAATGAACCATTATTTATGTTGATCTGGTCCAATAGTAAAACTAACTTGATCCATTAGAACCTTTAACCTCTGATCAAAGTCCCAAACTGATTCACCTCGCTTTTGCTAAATCTCTTTCAATTCAGTTATACACTGTGACTCTGATTTAGGCTTCTTCAATTCTTTGATCATTGTTTTTTTAATATCAGCCAAGATATAGTTCTAAGTACTGGAAAACTTCATAAACCAGGTCAAAGCGCGGTCTCTAAAAGAGGTGACTAGCTACGCTCTTCTCGTATTTTGATCCATAATATTCTTACCAGTCCAAACAGCTTCGCATAAGAACCAAAACTGCTCTGGATCCTCTAATCCAGTTCCTTTAAATACTGGGAGCTTGATATCATCATTCACATGGGCCATATTGGATCGAGGGGGGAGGGGAGGGGGAGGAGGAAGACTGGTAATAGGAGGAAGGGAAATTTCTGAGGTAGACTAACCTATGACAGGACTACTAGGGCTAGGGTTACTTTCAGACTGCAATGGGTTCTCAGGGATAACAGATCTATGCTATGGAGTTATAGGAGGGTTTCTAACAAAAGGGATTTCTTCAGATTATACTCTTCTGGACTTAATGCAGTATAATCGGTATTCTGGCCATGGGTATGGGATTCAAGAGTTCTCTTGTATCTTTTACTGTTGCGAAGCAAACTGATTTTCTCATCGCAATCACTTTCACTTCCAAACATAGGTTAGTAGCAATAAATCTAGCAATCTGATTCGATAAGCAATATGCATTTCTCAGCGAAGAGCATTTTAATTTTTAGACTTAATGAATTCAAGTACTTACCCCTTCGTCCTTTGAAAAAATTCGCTGAAAGAAGTATGTGTGTCGATGGTGAACTCCATCACAAATGCTTCAAGGGTTCGCGTTGTCCAAAAGTCAACAGCTCTTGATACCGCGTTGTTCACCCTTTTCAACAACGTAATTCTTTCCGGGGTCTAGGTAGGAAACTGATCTTCTTTGAAGTTTTTCTTTCTTTCTGTCAACCTAGATAACCACTGGTGCAATTCTATGTGGATACTACCAAAGAAAATTTCATAAATATCAGTAAAAACGTACCTTTGCAAGAAGTCATCTGAGCTAAGACAAGGATCCTTATTTTCTTGTTCAGCAAATTTCAGATAAGTATCTTCAATCTAGTCACCGATTTGTTTTACTGAGGGCCTCTAAAACATATCCTTCCAGGTACGACGTAGATCCCTCTTGAAGCAAATACTGGTTCAGCCGGCAATGGAACCAATTTCTTGGGCACAGGGCAGACCCGAGTTCTATGCTTTTATCTTCGCACCAACAAACAAACCCATAGTGTTGGCCCTTTCGGCAACAACATGTGAACAGGTTGCAGTCTCACCCGAAATAGCTATGGGGTGCCGCAGAATCAAGTTTTTGTAGGAAAAAGAGGGATATTACTATACCTTTAACCTTAACAAAGAATACTTATGCAATACAGAGCTTCGACATTCACTTAAATAGCTTCACAGTTAGATAAAAGACGGTTTCTTACTTAACCCTTAACTGGGATTTCACAGCGAAGTTAATACTTAAAAATTTATCTTACTTTATCATTTATCTACTTATCAAATGCATAAAACATAATAGAAACAACAATAAAAAGAACCACCACAACACAATATATATGTGGTTCACCCCCAGTGTAGGGGCTATGCCCGCAGAATTACGTTTATATTCAACAAGTTACAAACACACAGTTCTGATCTGCGCACTCAGTTGCAGATCTCTTCAACAACCCAAAGCTACGCACTTAGCTATAGATCTTCTCTTACAAAACCCTCTACACACTTAGATACAGAGGTCGTCCATTCACTTAGTTGGGACTTAACCTTAAACCCAAAAATAGGTCTTAACTTCTTCGCATCAAATCATCATATATCAAAATCCTTAACTACATTTTTACTCCTTTACATAAATGCCTATTTATACAAGTGCACTATTACAATACCATGGGCTTAAACCATGGGCACCCAAAAACCATAAACCATGGGTCATTTACAAAAAGAGGGGCTTCGACCCAACCCCAAAGCCCCTAAGACTATTTTGTGCCATAACTCCGCTTACAAGCTTCGCACCAAAACCGCGGAGTTGCCAAAATTAAGGACCTTCAAGGTCCGAACCCCAATACATAGGCAGAATTGTAGTATACAACTAATTCTGGGTTTGAGCATCAACATAGGAAGAATTGCACTATACAACTAATTCTTGTGTTTAAATATCTGAAGATAATTAGCGGTACAATTAGTAAAACCTAAGGTTGTTCCATCACGTAACATAATCCTTCCTGATTTTAAGTTCTCTCTTCAGAAATAATATTTAACAAACAAAAAGAAACATTAATTTACTTAACTTCAAAGTCACCACCTAGGAAATCCATAGTATACCAAAAACAAAAGGGAGAAAAAAAAAAGGAAGAAGACAAAGAGTCAGGACCTACAGCCCAAGCCTACACCCATTCAAGTTGAACCCTCTAAGTATCAAAATAAATAAACTATCATTAGAGGAAATTTCAACTCAAAATGGGCCTTTTAACTTTAACTCAAATTCCATTTCATCATGTGCTAGCCAATGAAATTGCTTTAAATTTGAAATACATTATAGGTCTTAAACACTTTTTCAATATAAATTTGGGGATAGGTATCATAAAAAAAACTAGTTTTTTTGTTTGTATTTTCGACATATCTCTCCATGTTTTTACTCAAATTTCAATCAAGAAAGCTAGTTGGATGTAGAATTAAACTCCGCATCCGACGAATACCCACTCGGAATACTTTTGACTCACCCTGCTACCCCCAAAACAAGAAATACCAGAAAAATGTGATGATGATGTCATCATCACATTTTTCAGGTATTTATTGTTTTTGGGGTAGCGGGGTCCGTCAAAAGTATGCCAAGTGGGTACTCATTGGATGCAGAATTTAATTCCGCATCCAACGAGCGCTCCCGATCAAACTTTGAGTAAAGACATGGGGAGATATGTCAAAAATACAAACAAAAAAGTAGTTTTTTTATTTTCTTCCTCCAAAATTAATAAATATTATTTTATTATTTTAACTATTATTTTATTAATTTTTTTAGGATGCCCATTTTGAGTTGGAATTTGCTCTACTGAATGACAAAATAGAGATAAAACTAGGAGATCTCTCCTCTTAGCAACCCTAAGCATTACAAAGGAGTACTATCCCTAATTTGAAACCTTGAATATAAAACTATGTAAATTGTAACATTGTATCGTACCTATTCCTTGTAAAGTAAAGTGGTGGGTGTTGTACAAGTAAACAAGAAGAAGTGGTATAAGTCATCTAACTAACCTGTGCGCTCTATATGAACCTTCTTGTGGTGCTTATTTTCTTGCTAGCTCTATAATTCAGTACTACCTTGATTTATCACTTTTCCCCTGCTTGATAACTATAAAATTTTACACCCTCACTAGCCAGATCCCTCATTGTTGCCATATCTACAACTATGACCTTTTGCTATAAGAGCTTGCACAAGAACCTTTTAGCTATGATAGATAATATTACATTTAAAATTAGATCCCCATCCCTTTGCAAACAAAAACCCATGGTTTTTTTTATCAAAAGGGAAAATCATGCACAAGAAAAGATGGGGTTCTTAGGCGCTAGTCCCCCAAAATCAATTCAAGCGATTCCAAGAAATTTTACCTTTTTACTGTTGTGCCTAGATCATAGAAATACCTCAAGGATTGGGGTCTCCCTCCTATGCAAGTGTGTATATTGAAACAAGTCCAACCAAAAGAGGACTGGGCACTCTCCAAGAGATGCGGTATACCCACCTTCATCCCTCCACTGTGCAGTAATTTTACACACACAAAAAAAAAATGTGTAAGCTTCCAAAGGATGCGCCCTCGGCTCTCCTTTCATAAGCAAGCAAGTATTAACTAAAATATATTAGAATATAACTAAGAAATAAGAGCCAGTTGAACTCCTCCATTCCTCAATAAAGTTATGGAGTAGGTACAAACATTCAACTTACTGTAAATGGAGGGAGCGAAGACATCAATAATGACACAGACACCCAAAAAAAAATTGAATATAAATATATATTTTTCTCCAACCAACCATTTTTTAACAAAAATAAAATTCATGCACGCGAGGTTGGAGGAGACCCAGTTTAAAAGAGGAGATGAACCTTAACCTCAGCTCCTCAAGATGACCCGTAGCATGGATTCCAACACATGGAGTGCATGCACATTGGGATCACAAGGGCTCAAGGTGGATTAAGTGGAAAGGTGGTGAGCTGAGCGGAAGAAAGGTGGACTAACAATACGGCATTCCAACACATGGATTGCATGCACTTTGGGATAACAAGGGCTCAAGGTGGATTAAGTGGAAAGGTGGTGAGCTGAGGGGAAGAAAAGTGGACTAACAAGACGGCAGAGCTGATGCATGAATGGATAGGTAGGAACGAGTGGAAGTTCGGTGGAGGGAAAGATCCTGCATAGTTAAAGTGGGGTAGGAAGCCTACAATGGATAGGTGAGGAAGGCAGTGAGAGAAAGGAGAATGGAGGGGTGAAGTGGTTGGAAGTTGGCATTAGTTGGCAAGGTGGTGTGGCGAGAGGAGTTGGCCAGTGATGTTCTCCTCAAAACAAAAACAAATACATTTTATCCTTGCCGTGGATATTCGACAACAGGTGGCCCTCATGAAATGAAGCCCCGAGTGGCTTAGGGTTAGATTTTACTAGGGAGGGTTAGGGCCTTCTTAAATTTTAAAATTTATGGATTGAAACTTGAATTTTGTTAAAATATTTCAGGTTAGAGTTTGATAGGGAGGGTCAAGGCCTTCTTAAATTTTAAAATTTATGGATTGAAACTTGAATTTTGTTAAAATATTTGAATTTTTTTTAAGTTATTTCTTTCTGTGCGGACGTATATTCTTATCAAGCTAATGCACTCCAACATAGTAGTAGTAGTAAGATAGAGTCTGTGAGATTTAAGAAAGAAAATATATATATATATATATAAAGGGGGGATATTGGATATAAAACTATATATATATATGGAAGTTTATCCACAGCGCTGACATAACTCCCCTTATTTCTGGTGTAAGTTGTGAGGAATAAATACTGAACAAGGCACTCCCATTCCTTTGGAATTCAATTGGATACCCACTTTGAGATTATCGCTATTGAGCCTTTACACTAATTGCATGATTCTACAGTGGCCCCTAGTAAGCACTCTCCTCCTCGCACTCATTGTGAGCAATTCTTTTATGCAATGACTCGACGTAAGGGATCTACATTTTCTATGGGTGGTTGGGAATGGCTTCAACTACATGAAAATGATTCAAATGGGCATCCATCCTCTAGATCCAGGATTGAATCCATTTTTTAACCCAATCTCTCCATGAAAGGAAACCTAAATCTTTTAGTCGATTGAGTACTAAACAGCGCATCAATTGAGTCACGGGGTATTCACGTAGTGAAGTTGTGTCATAGCACCTTCATTCATGGGATATTAAAGAATACCCCTAATTTCACTAGATATTGAAAATTACTTATAAAAATCATTTTGTTGAGCCCCCCTCCCAATACATATTTCAAATTTAAAAACCCCTATTTTTACAATATATTCCTTATTTTTACTAAAAAAACCCTTTTTATGCCCTCCAATACCTATAAACCACCCATACCCTATTCCCTGCCCCCTAATACCTACAATATATTGATCTTATTTTTCACAATTAAAAACCTCCCAATATGAATGAACGTGATAAGATATTGTTCGATAAGGTGAATCCCCCGTGAATTGAGTACAATTGTTACTTCAAACTTATGATCCATCTATTTTAAGATAGTGTGTTGTTGAGGATTTGGATTTGGAGCAAAAAAACACGCAGAAAAATCCATGAAGGTAGAATCTCACAAAACACCATAGTATTGCACTACGTGTTATCTAGGTTATACTCATTTTTTGTCTCGAGAAAATGGGGTTGATCCAGTACTAGGAGTAGAGCGAGAGATTCAATATTTAAAAAAAACTCGTTATCCCTCTAATGAAATTAAGTAGTTAAAATATATTGGATTCTTCATAAAATATTGCACTTTGAGGTGATTTAGATAATTACTATAGAAGATAAGACAGAGGACATACCAACATACCAAAAGTGTGCGTTAGACAAGATATATAGTTGGTTGCTCGCAATCATTATGTGTAAGAGGACTGCACAAGAAATATTCAAACTATTTCTTGAATTGGGAGGGCCTTTCCCCAACTAATGTATCCATATTTGATAATACCTACAAGCAAAATTCAATATCAGAGTAGTAAATAACTATGATAGAACCTAATGAATATTGAGACTATTTAATGCCAGTACTTCAAACTTAAAAGATAATAGAGTTTCCATACCTTGCATCCCTTTCGCTCTGGAAGAGAGGAAGCTCAAACTACATAGGAGGCATATAGTCGAAATATCCTTCGCACATGCGAGAGGGGAGTGACCTAATTTATGGATGGGTACCTTGCTTTGGGACGATGGAATGACGATGTGCATGCAGCCCCATCCTTCCCCATGAGTTCCTTAGTCCATTGGCCAAGTGACCGACAGAGGAGGTCGGTGGTGGCATAGTGACAAGTGTAGTTGAGGTAAAAAAGGGTGATGGAGGTGTCAACCGTGAAAGGGGATAGGATAATAAGGCGACATGGAGTTAGAAGGGATGGTGGAGTGGGGAAGAGAGGAAACCCTAGGAGTTATGTTTAGGTTTAGGTTAGGATATATCTATATATATCTATATCTATCTAATAATAACAATGAACAAATGAAATAAATACATAAATATTATTTACATGTGTATATGGATAATAAAAATAAAAAAATTAAATTTTAATATATGCTTTAATATTTTTTATTTATTTATTATGTATTCACTTTTCTTAAAATAAATCGTTTTATTAGGTAAATATGGAAATGGATTATCAATGTTTTTTAGGTGAATATGAAAATGGATTATAATTTTTATTATTATTTCTTTATATATATATATATAGGTATCACTCAATACAAACATACCAAAAGAAAACATGTGACTTTTCTTTTCTTTTTTACATAAACAACTCGTCTTGATCCAAGAAATTTGATATTTCATTTATTGAAATAAATGTTTCTTTTCATCCATAGATTTGGATTTATCATAACTAAATAGATTCCTAAGAAACACCTTGCAAGATGTGCAATTAGCATGGTTAATGATTATCTACAGAGACTAGAGAGGTTACCACGATGTAAGAGCCAAATGGAAGGGACCAAGCCTCACAAGTGGTGAATAAAAGTATTAGCGAGAACGTCATCTCTGGATTTTTAGATAATCATGTGACGATGAATGGGAAAATTGAAGGAATTTGGGAAAATGTGGGCATAATTCAATTAGATGAAATGCACAATGGCTTTGCCTAGAAACATTAACACATATTTATATTTATATAAATATAAGAAATTAAATAATATAATTCTGTATTTATGACCTTATTCTTCTTCAATGACATGACTACTTTCATGACTTATGTAGTTGGACATGTTAAAGTCTAGTAATATCTATTGAGATGTGGTGTGAAGTTATAGCAAACATGGCCCATACAATTCTAATAAAATCAAAGGTATGTGTAAGAAAATTGAAGAGAGAAATGTAATGATGTAGAATAAAGACATTAAAATGTAATAAGAGAGAAGGTAGTACGAAGGGAGTTTTGGTTGAGTAAATGTGTATGATTGTTAAAGGAAGACATCATTGGTTTAATTCATGAAATAATTGAGTCTAAGGCCATATAAGTAGGAAGGATTTGGGTTAAGCTAAAGATTCACATGAAGAGATCAATATACCAATTTTAATGATCATATAAGGGATATTTTCCATGTAAATAAAACAAAAATTAGTCATCGTTGTTAATTAAAATTTGTTTCCAAGTATAAATGACAAGCAAGGGGCATGTTACCCCACTATTGAACCCAAAGAGAAATAGAGGTGTCAAAAGGGGTATATATCACCATGATTAGAATCACATAGGTATAGTGTATAAATGTCAATATTGCAAGATATGATTTGAGATAAGATGAAATAAAGAAAATCACATAAATTAAGGAATGTAGTAATAGACCCTTCAAGGATGTTAAATCATAAACATTTGGGTATCTTGTATTACTCTATGAATGTTTTAATATGGCTGTGTCGTGGGGTGCAATAGTGCACTCCTGATGTTAAAGGTGTTCATAAAATATATGCCTAAAAGTAATTATAGATTAGATAATTGTAAAACTCTATGTTGAATCAAATGCTATGATAAAGGACTCTCCTGACTTATTTATGAAATGACCATGAACTTCTAATACTACCTTTCACTTGATAAGGGAAAAAAATGAATCTAGGAATGAATTAAAGTATCATAAATATGATTGGGAGGGATACGAATCCAAGTTAGTATATTATAAATAAAAGTAAGATTTTGTACTAGTAATTATGGATAGTATGAAAGGTGAATGAATTAATATTGTTATTTTTGAAATTGTGAACTACAAAATTTATCAAATATAAACAAATAAATAAATAAATGTTGAATTAGGAATACCTCAAATAAATGTAATATTCAATATTCAACACCTTAATCATTAAAATATTCATATCCTGAACTCAATAGGATTCCTAGGTGATGAAATCTTATGGAGGTTTATAAATTCCAAACTGTTATTATTAATATTAGTGTTATTGATAAGAACGATATAAACCTACTCAATTGATACTCTATAAAGAAATTGTAAATAATATAAAAGACGTTAGACTTACGGATAATAGATTGAAGACACCAGAAATAAACCTAACCATGAGAAAAAGCATCACTATGAGTAACGTCGTGCATATGGAGTTGGGAATGAGTCGAATGAGACTGTTTGAACTGTCATGGATAACACTCTAGCTAGGCATAATGAAGCTTATGCATGTTATAAATAGGGAGCATCGAGGGGGTCATACTAGGATATGGTTTACAATGACATTTAAGAACATATATTAGGTGATAAAAGAAGTAAAATTGTAAAATAACGACGATAGGTTGATCACGTAAAGGCCCAAGTGGGACTACCATAACCAATGAATTCTAGTAGCAACACACATATATTGTGCATAATAATACCTTCTTATAATCATGCATAACAATAACTTCGAAATGAACTTTCTTGAAGGGTGAGTATATGTAATGCCCCATATTTTGACTAGACATATTTTCAGATAGGCATGTTGCATTTTATTTTGCTTAGTATATGTTTCTTAGTTTGACTGAGCAAACCGTATTTATGACATGATAGACCTGATCAAATATTGATAGTATGTTTAGGATGTTACTATGCTTATGTTGATACATTGATTATGATGTTATGAAATCTTATGTTTGTGAGGTTACTATGTTATAGTTATCATGAGATTCCTTTTTTCATAACGAGAGTGTATGTTTAATTGTCATCCTTGATAAATGTGATATATATGATGTGGTATGTGGATACCAAACCATGATGTGATTAATTTATTGATTTAT
The DNA here is from genome assembly GCA_001517045.1 of Pseudotsuga menziesii. NCBI lineage: Eukaryota > Viridiplantae > Streptophyta > Pinopsida > Pinales > Pinaceae > Pseudotsuga > Pseudotsuga menziesii. Next base: position 393,419 of record LPNX010246593.1, read on the forward strand.
GCCATGAAAGGAAATGATGTTGATAATATGCACCAACTAATGATTGAATGGAGATATTGTTATGAATATATGCTTTCAAAGTACTAATTTGCAGGACACGAGCTATGTAATAACCGGATACTTTATATGAAGTGTGGTATAGTACCTATTTTTGCAGAAGAGCCTTATTTACCAAATTTGATGATACGATGACAGACTAATAATATCGATAGCATCAAAGTTAGTCTTTGATGGGGTATAGACCCAGGATGTTGAGAGGGATGGATGTGTTCCACCCTATGTGTCTATGATACCCGAGGTTGTGGGAGGGTCATTCCAAGCCACGCTCCCTAAGTTGTTGTTACGACGACGGTTGGATGCCTTCTAGGAGAGGCTAGGTCCCCTATTCAACCGATGCTATCACTCTCAGGTTCTTATGTGGTGAGGTCGGTGAATCCGACATCCGCTTATATACTAGCAAATGAAGGATAGGGAGGGTGCAGACGTAGGTTAACATGGGAGGATATTGTTAGCTAGTACTATTCAGGGTTGGGGATACCTTGGTTCTGATTTAGTTGTATTAGGTGCCCTTCCTTGTACTATATTTATTAAACCAATGTAAACATAAAAATAATGATATAAAATATTGGAACGTACGAAATTGAATTATTGAAGAGAAGTAGGAAATAGTGTACAATAAACAGTTTTAATTAACCATGATGGCATTGAACTCCTCAAGGAAATGGATGCAAGATATATATTATTTTATTATATTTTAAATTTTAAAGAAGAAAGAAAATAAAAGGTTTTGGATTTCATAGTATTTGAGGGGAGGTGGTGGAGTAAACCTGAGGAAAAGGGAGGAGGTGGAAAACGGTATTTAGGTGAGAACTTATGGGGGGGAGGAGGGGAATTTGGTTTTTTGGGGAGGGACTACACTGTGAGCAATTTGGGGAGTTGGTTTTATTTTGGAAGTTAGAAATTAGACCTATGTATGGGTGGAAAGAAGGAAAACTTGAGGAGTGGGAAAAATCAAGTACTTAGAAATGGTTGAAATGAAGAAGGATCCAGAAGGAAAAGGAAGAAGGAAGTTGCTCTCGGTATTATTGGTCTGTGTGCTCAAGGGCTAGAAAACCCATGGGTTTCCTAGTGCCAGCACATGATGAGATCTGGTCGCGATGGTGCCTCACCATTTTTGTAAACGAAGGCAGCCTGCAAGGTCTACACCAACCTGTTGGATCTACTACAACCATTGGTGCCAAGTATTTCACATACTAAATTCGTGCTTGGTATTATTGACTACTTTACAAAAATTCATGAAGTTTATTACACATGTACATTTCATATTTCTACATTGATATGTTTACATTTCAAATTTAAACATTAATATGTTTACAAAACTAGTGGAACATACACTAATATAAACCTGTAAATATGATTAAAAGATCTTGATTTTATTAGAAACTAGCTCAAAATGAGCTTAACATAGAAAACAATGTGGAGAAATGGATAGACTTCTTTGCCTGGTAGACAGTGCACTACAAAGACATCCTACGGCATATCATCTAGAGGAAGTGCTTTCTAAAAATGTATTGGAGGATCATGGAGCATCTATGCTTAATGGAGAACAAGTGATTGATCATATTGAAGAAGATGATCATATTGATAACGTAGTTGAAGATGATGGTACAAATACATTTATCCATGATTCATTTAATGTTAGAATGGATGATGATGATGACAATGATAATGAAAATATTGATGACTTTGATGATGTTCACAATATACCCCTTCTCTGTAAGGCATACGAACCCCTGTGTGAAGGCTCCAAAACAAATCTTCTCTCTGATATATTGTTGATACTGAGCTTGAAGGTTATGAATGATTTTTCAAGCATATCAATCACACATATGCTAAGGTATGTAAAATAATCCATCACATATATACGATCATGATAAAGTTTTTATATTTATTCGTCTAATAATTGTATTGTTAATTCATAATTCAAATTAATACAGATGAAGTGGGTTTTGTTAATATTATTTATATATTATACCAACTATATTTTTATTTTTATTTGATGTAGCTTGATAGATGGATTTTTGTTACCACTATAAAATATTTTACCTCGCACATGTCTAGATTTATCTTCCATCATGAAAGATATTGGAATGAATTATGAAGCAATTCATGCATGCCCTGATGACCATGCTATATATTATAATAAGCATGAATTTGCAAAATAATTTCCAGAATGTCATATAAGTAGATATTGGATAGATCAAGTAACAAAAAAGGTGTCTCACAAGGTTATTAGCTATATTCCCATCATTCCACATTTGGAATGACTGTTCAGGTGCAATAACATAGCGTAATTTATGGATTACCATGCTAAGAACATAAGTCAAGATGATGTTATTAGAATGCCTGCAGATGGTTCTGCATTTAGAGATATGGAGGAAAAGTGGCCTCACTTTAAAGAATAACCCCGTAATCTTAGGATTTTTTTAGCATCACATGGTGTTAATCCATTTGCATAGATGAAATCCATTTACACTGTGTGGCCTGTTTTTTTATTATCAACAATAGCATTCCTCCCCAATTGTCAATAAAGAGGAAGCACATAATGTTGTCGATGATTTAATTATATTAAGTAGTTAATATGGTTTTTATGTAATTTTAATTGACATAGATATTCCATATCTTTATATTATAGGCCTTAAGACAATGGGTAAATTTGCATGGTGAGTTTGTGGTACTAAGATCAAATCTCATCGCTCAAAAAGCTTAAGAAAGGAGGTGTTTGATCAGTATAGGCATTTTATTTCTAAGAATCACAGGTATAGAACAAATGAAAAAAAAATCAATAGGAATAAAGAGACTGAATTAAAATCACAGAGAATGACACCTCACCTTTGGAAGATGCAATACAATAGAAAGCGTCAAGATGGTACGTGTGGATCATCGTATACGAATTGTTATTTATTTAAATTTTTATTGTGATTTTTTTACTGTAATGGCCATAATTGATTTCTATAATTTAGTTACTCACTAATATTCGCGATGTTCTTTAGTTACTAACTAAGATTCATGATTTCCTTTAGTTACTAACTAATATGCACAATTTCCTTCGTGACCATGAAGGTATTAATGGGCTTCCACAAGGAATGAAATGTTATCCTATACAATTCAATAGGTTTCCCTACTATGAGCACCAACAAATTGCTCATATGTCTGATACAATGCATATTCGAAAGAATTTGACTGAAATATTATAGATACTATTGGAGCTAAGGAGAGATAAAGATAAAATTGTGAAAGCTTGCAAAGACATTCAAGAAGGAAACCATGCAATGAAAGACATCATTCAATTTAATAGCAACAGAGACCAAATTAATATAAACTCAATTCCATGGATGTTTACGGAGTAGCAAAGTAATTTTGTTAAAGAAGTAATGCAAAAACTTAAATTTCCCACTCGATTTTGTGTGAACTTAAAGAATATAATAACAAAAGAATTGTGATTTTGCGGGGGTCAAAATGCATGATTGGCATGTCTTCAGCAAGGTAATTATTATTGTTATGTCCATACATTTTTTTTTTCATTTCATTTCATAAAAAAAATTCTTGTTTTTATAATCTTAGTTTAAAAATGACATGGTTTTCATATTGATACAGTATGTTCTACCTATCTCTCTCCCGGACAACTTCGATGACAATGTCAAACAAGTTATATCTAAACTTTGGAAATACATGAGGTGACAATCGATTAGTTGCTTGTGCACTAATTTATGTTATGTAATTTAATGTCTTTTTTGTTAATTATCATTATTGGGTTGCGTCACTTCTATATGGTTGGAATCTAAAGAAATCCATAAAGAAGATATAAAGTATTGGAGAATAGAAATTCCCCGTCTCATGTGTGAAATGCAGAAGCATCTACCTTCAACATTTTTCAATGCACAGGAACACTACCTCATACACCAAGTTGAGGAGATTGAATTGCATGGACCTATGCACTCAAGTTCCATGTGGATGGTTGAGAGGCACTTGAAATTTATGAAATATTTGGTGAGACAACAAGCACATGCTAAGGTTTCTATGATGGAAGGATATATGGTATACCAAAACATGTTGTATGTTAGTGAATATCTTCCAAAGTTAGTGTCAAAGCTCAATTTACGTCACATTTATGATCTGGACTCCATTAAATATTTTTAAGGGGAGTACATGAAGGGGAAAGGTAGATCGAGGTAGGTGAAAGGTAATTATTAGCTAGTGGACATTAATTATATCATACATATTCTAATTGCATATACAATTTATTACGTCACTTAAGAGCATATAATTTGTTCAGAAAATTTACATATGTCTTGAATTTTAATGTTTATTGTCATCATGCAGTTGGTCCATGAGTGGGATTCAATTCATTTATACTTCACAAAAAAATATTGACTCGATGAAGGTATGGATTGAACGATGCGAACAATCAGGTCATTGGTAAAAGAAACACATCGTAACGGACATGCAAATCTTACAAAAAGGGAAATCTATTTATCATATGGTTTAAAAGATAAGCAGGCAAGCATATTAATCAATCACTCTAAATCTATTATTTTGCAAATTACATTTTGTTGTTCTTTTCCATGTATGGGTGCATAAATATGTAGTTATTCATAAATATTGAATTGTTATGTAATCATTCCATGTATTTCTTATTATAGGTAAGATACCATAAGGCTATGGTCTACAATGATTGTAGATATTGCATCAAAACATTGGATGAAATAAATAAAACATTATATTGTGGGATATATATAGTCTTTGAGGTGACGAATGTTTCATCTAGAAGTGACACGCATCCATAACACTCAAAAAATTGATAGGATGGGTATTTGGAAGGTATTCTATAGTGTGACTTTAAATACTTCAAGGTAGTTTTGTTCATTGTCAAATGTTATAGGTTATGATTGAATCGAAGTGATCCTGATAGAACTATTATTGAACATTATAATGGATTTACCATGGTAAATACAAGGTTATTTGAGCCAAGAACGAAACCCTATGTTCTTCCAAGCAAAAGTGAATAGGTATTTTACAAGGAGGTCCCAAGTAAAGCAGGCTGGTCATTTGTTGAGAGATATGATCCAAGGGGAAGGACATAAAGTATAACCTAAATGAAGGTAATGAATAGGGTACTCTTGAATAAGAAGACGATGATGAAGATCATGATCAACATTATGAGTTAGATGATCAGGCTGATCCAGCAGAATAATTCCAAGAATTAGTTGAATCGAATGATGTAGCAGACAATGCCCATGAATATTATATCGATGATGACATGATGAACGTAACTAAGTTAGATGACGGTAATGATATGGCCAATCCTTACAATGTTGACTCTGGATCTAATGATACATATGATGGATTGGATGAAGAAGATGATGAAATCTATTAAAAAGGTAAATATCTAATTAGACCTGTTATTTTATCTTTTTTTTTAAAAGACTTACTAACATTAATGAGATCATATCTTAACAGATAGGTGATCATCATCATCGTCGTCGTCAACATCATCAATGTCATCGTATTCATTTTCATTATCATCAACAACATCATCATCGGCATTGTTATCATCATCAACATCATCATCATCATCATCAACTTCATCATTTCCATCATCATCATCATCATTGTCGTCATCTTCATAATTTTCATCTTCATCATCATCATCATCACCATCATCATCAACATCATCAACAAAATCATGATCATCATGATCATCATCATCATCATCATCTTCATCATCATCATCATCATCATTGTCGACATCGTCATCATCTTCATCTTCATCTTCATCATCATCTTCATCATTGTCATCATCATCGCCTTCATCATCATCCTCATCTTGATCATGATCATCATCGTCGACATCAGCATCATCATCATCAACAACAACAACAACATGAGCATGATTATCGATCATAGTTGTCATCATCATCATCAACATCAACATCATCAACATCATTGTCATCATCGTCATCGTCATCACCATCATCATCATCTTTATCATCATCAT
>LPNX010246593.1:404476-408151 GCA_001517045.1 Pseudotsuga menziesii
ATTTTTCTTGAAACTAATTACTTTGTGCTACTAGGAAAGTATATGAATACAATCTCCTACAAAAAAATGTAAACTCGTTGGTCAAATTTTGGAAATAAGGCACATCTTAGTTAAAAAGGCTTCAACTCAATGGAACCCAAGATAATCATTTTTTGCAATGTGTAGAATTCACGACTAAAAAAGCATTTCCAATGACATCTCATAAGAAAGCAAAACAGATAAATGCCCAAGTTGAATAGTTAGGCCTTCTGATGTAAGGTACATCTTATTGTTGATTGTTAGAATACAAAAAAACATTTACATCATTGAAACACGACTCCAAGTTCCAATTTTATTTTGGGAAGATATCAAATGCTAATTGATTTGTTATGAAAAGCAAGGACATTTGTAAGGAATTGTGAACTTGGAGTTGATGTTTTTTAGAAGTTCATGGTTTATTTCATTTACGAAAATTCAAATGCTATAAATAAAAACATTTTTAAACATTCTAACATGTTTGCTATAGAAGCGATGGACAGTTTGCGGAAATTATTTATTCCTCGACAGGCGGTTTGTGGAAATTGTTTATTCCTCGACGGACGGTTTGAGGAATTGTTTTATTCTTCGATGGCAAGTTTGGAGAATTTGTTTTTCTTCGATAGACAGTTTGCGGGAATTTTTTTATTATTCGACAAACCACCGTTTGCGAAATGTTTGATGCTTGGAACTTGATTTTTTAAGATTTTCGATAGTATTCATTCACGAATTTTGTGAAAAAAATGTCAAATAGCATCATCTTGATCCAAACGAAGAAAATCAACAATTGCTTGCTAGACTATGGGATGCAGCGAAATGAAGGGTTGATGGGAAATGATATTGTCCATGTAGTCAATGCAGGGGATTTAAGAGGAAAATAATATTGATCACAAGATTGACAAAACATTGTAGGGAACATGGACACTCTGAGGGGGGGAATGAATGTCATCCATCTGTAGGTTTAGCATTATAAATTTTTTAATATTTTTTTGCTTTGCTAAATGTATGAATTATTTTAATATTTCTTATATTAACTATTAACTATTGATATATTCATGTATTCAATAAAGGAAATACATCCTACGGCATATCGTCCAGAGGAAGTGATTTCAGAACAAGTACCGGAGGATCATGGAGTGTCTATGTTTAATGGAGAACAAGTGATTGATCATATTGAAGAAGATGATCATACCTATAACATAGTTGAATATGATGGTACAAATACATTGATCCATGATTCATTTAATGTTAGAATAGATGATGACAATGAAAATAATAATGAAAATATTGATGACTTTTATGATGTCCATGATATACCTCTTCTCGATAAGACATACAAACCCCTGCATGAAGGATCCAAAACAAATCTTCTCTCTACTATATTGTTGATAATGAAATTGAAGTTCATGAATGGTATTTCAAACATATCAATCACACGAATGCTAAGGTATGTAAAATAATCCATCACATATATATGATCATGATAAAGTTTATATTTATTCCTCTAATAATTGTATTGTTAATTCATAATTCAAATTAATATGGATGAAGTGTGTTTCGTTAATATTATTTATATATTATACTAACTCTATTTTTATTTTTATTTGATGTAGCTTGATAGATGAATTTTTGTTACCACTATCAAATATTTTACCTCACACATATCAAGATTTATCTTCCATGATGAAAGAGATTGGAATGCATTATGAAGCAATTCGTGCATTCCCCGATGACCATGATATATATTATAATCAGCAAGAATTTGCAACAGAATGTCTAGAATGTCATATAAGTAGATATTGGATATATCAAGTAACAAAAAGGTGTATCACAAGGTTCTTCGTTATATTCCCATAATTCTATGTTTGCAACGATTGTTTATGTTGATGTAATTGTAACTTCAGAATGTATTCACTTGTATTTCTTATATATTGTAACCCGATGTTTATTTCGGGGAAGTACTTGCGTCATGTCATGCCCTGATGTTCCTATCATGATGTTTTATAATGTAAACAAGTCATGTCAAGTCATTGTGGGTAACCCTCCTATTGATCAAGGGTTAAAGTCCTTGCAGTTCTGGGGCATTAGGGTTATTAGACTCACCTAGTGAAGTAGGCCCTAGTTGGGTTTACTTAAGTAGGGAATTAGTATAAATAGAGAGCTAGCCTCTCTATTTATCACACACTCACTCAAACTCAGTTGTAGCGCATATCTGAGGAAGAGAAAGACACTGGGGCAAGGAAGAAAGAGGTTACTGTTGTTGGGAGATCATCTTAATGTTTTGGGGTTTTAATTTTGGTGTCGATTCTATCTCTAAGGAAGATGTGGGATTTTCTCCATTTATGGTTTCCCCTAGGAAAAATACTGTGGTCATTGTCTCTTGTGTTTGATTGCTATGCTTGTTGTTCTCTCAATTAAAGATAATAATGTTACACTAGTAGAAAATGAGAAATTAATGACTAAAATCAGGCTATAAATGACTATTTTTGAGTCGGTGACTAATAGTAGCAAATTACCACTATCTTATAGCTAGTCGTATTTCACTAGTCATTAATAGCTTGACTTAGGAGTCATTGATTTAGTCATTGATTTGGTCATTTATAGACAATGATTTAGTCATTGATAGACAATGCTTTAGTCATTGATAGTCAATGATTTAGTCATTATTTTAGTCATTGACAGTTAATGATTTAGTCATTGTTTTAGTCATAGATTTAGTCATTGATTTAGTCACTAAATTAATCATTGATTTATTCGCTGATTTAGTCACTGATTGCAACCATTAATGACCAAATATACGACTAAATAAACTACTAGATGTTAACATATTAATGACTAAGCTAAATACGAATAAGATACAAAAAATTAGCTACTAATAGTCGTATATATGTAAATTTAGTCATTTTTGTAGTCGCAAATTTATGATAGGGCACGGAGGAATCGGACCACCAACCTCCTGCCTATAATTAGGCAGGCGCTCTACCATTGAGCTAGAATCCTTTAAGGAGTTGTTATTGCTTGACAATGATGATATTCAAACAAATTTATGATAGATATCAATCTACAAACTACATAATTATTATTATTACAACTTACCAGTAACTAGTATTTATGAAAGTAGTCATTTACGCAGTGGAGAATTGTAAATAAGAAAGAGCTGCGTTGGATGATTTCACAAATCTCGATGTTTTGATCCCTACTATTGGAAGGGTAAGGAAGCCGTTGTGTCCCCATTACACCAATCACAGCGGACACGCCTCGCTCCAAAGAAAAATGCACTTGGGCTTCATGTGAATCCCTTGGTGCAAATGACATGGTCAAAACATTTCTCTTCAAAAGTTATGCACCCCAGCTTGCCACCTAAGCATGCCATAAGGATTTCAAATAAGGGCATATCCTCAAACCCCATAAATCATTGCAAAAACAAAATACAGGACTTATCACCAAACGTTTCCACCCATGCATATATATAGTTGTCATTAATAATCTTAACCAGCTCAGGGAGGTATTTCACAATTAACATTCACCATTATCCTTTGTAAACTTTCTAGAGAAGCCAAATTTGTTCACCTGCTATCTTGTTTCTCAAAGTCCATTTGTTTTAGCTCAAAACTTGAGGTAGACTTGATTTATGTTCATAACTCACCTATTGACATAATT
>LPNX010246593.1:413645-443645 GCA_001517045.1 Pseudotsuga menziesii
CCTGTCGTCTGTCGATTGCACACCAGCAGCATAAATATTCCGAAAGTTGTCTCCTCACTTGAAAAAGTGGGAGAGGTGTGACCTTGGGGGCAAGCATAGAGCTAGGTACTGTCACCTACTCCTAGCTCCTCCGTTTAAGCTAACTCCTAACGAATCCAAGGGGGGTAGTCCCTAACGAAGAGTTTTCTATGGCTCAATGTTTAAGTTAAGTTTTGGATGTTTTGGATGCGGATGGGTGTTGTTTAGGAGTTATTGTGATTTAAAATTATTAATATTAAGGGGATGATGATTAATTAAATCAATCCACGTTGCTAACAAGAGATCACACATATAAGCAAAGATTCCAGACTTATAACTTAAGCATTCAAATATAATCAATTGAAATGGACTATAGACAGTTGTTCAAGATAGAAAATTAATCAAATATAACAAAGGAACAGTGCCTTATGGAGTCAAATAAGCGCGTGAAATAAAGTCTAGGAATTTAAGCTAGTGAGTATTAGGTTTTGCAAGTGCTCTTGGTAGATTTTAAGAGTTTTTTGTTTGTGATCTTCAATTATGGTGGCTGGATGTCCTAACCGGTAATACCTTCAGTGGCTCCGTTTGAAGACATGACAGACCTGTTTGGGGTCAAAGGTAAGTGTTCAATAACTTAACTACCAGTTCCCAGATTAGGTATCCCAGCGCCCACACTTGGAATTTGCCCACATGCCTCGGTATTTATCGAACAACGCCGGTGCGTTGGTTATCGGGAAAAGTTTTAGTTAAGTTCTTCTTGTGGGGTTTAGAAATCCAATGACGTTTCTGGGTATTCCAATCGAAGATCGGTCAGAGCATACTCCGGAAAGGAGGGAAGGGGGTTAATTAATTAAAGAGGTGTGAGTTGCGAATTTTATTAAGTTAATTAATTAAAACTCTCCGACAGAAAGCGCTCTTGACCCTGTCTTATGACAGTGGTTCAAGAGACTTATCTAATCTAAGATGCCTAATGTAGGGGTTATGCAAACCTAAGATGCTTTCCGATAGAGAGTGCTCTTGACTTGTGTTTCTACAAGTTCAAGAGTCTTACTTATGAGGATTAATTGATTAAACAAGCACAAAATGAAATTAGTTGATTGGACTCTCGGACAGAGAGCACTCTTGATCCACCTTATGGTGTGATTCAAGAGATTTGCACAGTTGATTTACTTAGAAAGATAAACAATTAAAAGAACTAAGTAATCAACTTAATTAAAAAAGTGATGAATTGACAATTAGTATTCTAAGATTAATAAGCAAATATAATTTAAGCATTAGCAAGTAAACACAACACAATCCTCCCCAAATGGGGGAGGATGAGAGTGGGGACTTAAAAACCCCACTCAAGCACAAGATCTTTATTAAACTTTATTGCAATATGCCTCAAGGATTTGAATCCTTGAAAGGACTTTTCCAATGAAAACAAAGTAACTCTACAATTATTAAAACTTGTAAAAAGGAGAGTGCTTTTTCTTTACTTGAAACGTTTCTTGAAATTTTTCTCGAACTTTGTGAAAAGGGAAAAGAAAAAGATTGAATGGAAACAAAAGAACAAGAGAAAGGAAGGCTGAAAATAAGAATGAAAGGATAGGAAGAAGGAAGGAAAACAAAAAGAAGGTCAAAGACAAGAACAGGGAAGAAAAGGGCAACCAACTATGAGGCCAAAGGAGTATAAAAAATAATGGAAACAGGGCAGAGATGAAGAAGGAAGTTGGCTGTCATAAAAATCAAAAAAGAGGACAGTGAACAAAAAGGGGAAGAAAAGGCCAAAAACAAGATGGAAAAAGGCCCAAAAACTAGGGCAAAAAGAGGCAAAAAAGGGGCATAAACTAGGGCACACTAGGGCTGTCCAAAAAGAAGAAAAGGAGTGGTAAAAAAAATAAAATGGGGCAGCGATGAAGAAGGAAGATGGCTGTCATAAAAATCAAAAACAGGACAGCGAACAAAAAGTGTCCAAAAAGGCCAAAAACAAGGTTCAAGAGGGTCCAAAAATTAGGGCAAAAAAGAGGCAAAAAGGGGGCATAAACTAGGGTACACTAGGGCTGTCCAAAAGGAAGAGAGGGGTGAACCAAGGCAAAAAATGGGCATCGAAGAAGAAAGAGTGAAAAAAGACAAACAAATCAAAGAGGAAAGGGGCTAGCAAGCAAGGAAACGAAAGGAGATCAAAGAGAAAAAAGAGAACAAGAGGATGGAAGTTCGGTAACCAGGTGTATTGTTTAATCTTTGTTGATGGAAAGAAGGAGGAACCCTAACTATTGTATTTCTTTCTTGGATTGATAAGCGCTTAGGAGAACCTACAAAACGAAGGAATTAGATGAAAATAGCCACCGGTTCATGAAGAAGAACTTGATATTTAAGCTTGTCCTTCACCTTTGATGATCTCTGCAAAACCCTTGAAAACAAAATTAAATCCGAACAAAATACTCATAAACTAGATTGTTAGCCCTTCAAGAGTATATATTGAATAATGATTTAATAATTGAAAAAGAGAATGGTAAGAGAGATATCACCAAAAGACGGTGTGAATCCACAATTCCAATAGCTCATACATAGACCTCCAAAGTCACAACTTTATTCCAATCTTTAAACGAATATTACAATAATTTTGGTAGAGTGTTCATACCCAAAATCTCCATACAATAGAGCTGAAAGAGCCTCTATTTAACAAATGAGAGAGTGCTAAAACCTTAAAACCAAAAAACCAACCCTAACCAACTTAGCCACCTAACAAAGAGCCCAAACCTAAACTGGAGAACTGGGGGGAGGCCTCCACCCAGGCAAGGCGCCCCCACTCCAAACCTGTGCACTGAAAACAAGCCAAGGATGAGGCCACATGTGTGAGTCTGGATGTAGGTAAGCTCATCCTTTAGGTCTGGCAGGAGCTTGAGCTAGGTTTCGGAAGCCCACTGATGGTGTAAGCTTCATTCTTCACCTCTATCAAATCACCGGACCAATGAGAGCTCTCCATCTCATCTTTAGCTGGAGATGACATGTCTAATAATTGATAATAAATTAATTGCTCTCTTAATGATGACTGAAGATGAGTTATGATAACTCCAATCATCATAAGTGTTCCATGAGATGTCATTTAGCCTTTTATTTTATTAAATTTGGAGAGTTTTAGTTTTCTCCAAAATAATCATTTTTTTAATAAAAATCATTTTTTTAATAAAAATCATTTTTTTACTAAAAATCATTTTTTACTCAAAAACGACTTTTTTGAGTAAAAAGGCATTATGTGTCTGATTGCTGATCTGAAAGTTGGTTTTGACTGGCTGGCTGATCAAGAATGATTTTTGGCTTAAGGTTAGAGCCTTCAATCACTGAATTCTGAGTCCGGATCACGAAAGGGTTTTTTCCATTTATTTATGGAAAAATTAACCCAAAAAACTTAGGAAAAGTAAAAACTTAAAAAATAATTTTTCACTGTTCGAAAAAGATTTTTTCGAAATTTTTTTTATGTGTCCAAATGACTTAGGACATGACCATGATCTATCTAAATAATGTCTAGTAGGCTTATAACACTCAGTTGGGCTCTAATAATCCCCCAATGCCCAAAATTCAACATCGCACATTCCAGCTTTGGAGGAAGCGGGAGAAAACCTCGTCAATTATACTCGACTGAAGGCGAAGCATAATTGTCAGGGGAAAAAAACTCCCTGGAATACCCTATTGGCAATTCTACGTCTTAGGAGACCGAACCACTCAAAAATATCCTACTAGCACATTTTATTACAAACCCCGTGGGGCCATGGTCAAAATTATTCAAATAAAAAAGTGACTAGCCAATATTGGCTAGACAAGCAAACGGATCAACTGATACACTGGAATTAGACTTTGAACAAGTCTGTCAACCGACGGCTCCTCAGGTAACCCAACTTATGGTACAAAAAGTTGGATAACATACCCTATTGCAAATCTATGTCATAGATTTAAAAATATATTCCATGCCATCAACCAAAAGAGATGTCTATGCCAACAACCAAGTAAATCACCATCCAGTTTGGTTGGAGATTTAGCAAATGGAAGTGAAAAGTGTGGTTTTTAAGGGTGATTTAGTTGAAAATGTCTATATGCAGCAAACAGAAGGTGGTATATTCAAGGAGAAAGTGTTAATTTTGTTTCTCCTAATGCGTTCCCCTTTAGGTGGGTCTTGACACTATGGGGGTTTAGCCTAATTCATTATGTAGAAATAAAAATCCCAAATAAGAAGCAGAGCACTGTGAAAATACAGGTTTTTTGAGTTTTACTTGCAGCTGACTGGAACACAAAATATCTAGCACTTGAAGAAGATGGAGGACATGAACATCCCAAGTCTTGTTGAAGATCAAGTTATCATCTAGATAAATAATGACAAAACATCCAAGTCAGAGACGAAATAAGTCATTAAAGAGTTTCCTAAAAGTGACAAGGGAATTGGTGAGACCAAAGGGCATAACCACCCACTCATAAATCCTGAATTCAATCTTGAATAATGTCTTCCATGCATCAATTTCCTTCATTCTAGCTTGATGGTATCCTAAAGTTAAATCCAACTTTGAAAAAAACAAGCACCCTATAAACGGTCCAGCAAATCCTTGATACAAGGCAATGGGTAATTGTTCTTGGTGGTCACCTTAGTGAGAGCTCTATAGTCAGTGACTAGCCACCATTCATGGGTTTCCTTCTCATGGATAATAAAGGTAAGCGAACCACAAGATGAGGATCTAATTGAATCTTGCCTACTTACAACAGTGCCTAAATTTCTTTGTCAATATTGGTTGTCTTAATAGAGTCAAATGATAGGGCTAGGTATTAGGAAGGGGGGCACTAGGCACAAGGTCAATGGGATGCTCAATATGTCATGGGGGTGGCAAAGTGATAGGTTTAGTAAAAACATCCTATCAAGCTTAGCTTCCTTAATAATTAATAGATGTAAACATTTATGAACAACGATTTGACATACAACAACTTTACTAAATAGAGTTTTTGGAGAGGAAGCAACAGATGAGTGGAAGTGAAAGCCCGAATGGGTGTGGCCGAATGGGTGTGGCTCATTAACTAGTTGAGGGTGGGGTTGCAGAAACCATAAGAGAAGGTGTACCCATGAGAGAGCTCTGTTGTGAAGGGGGGAATTAAGACAGAGAATGAAATGGCATAGCTTCATTTTAGTAGCCAAAGCATGTTGAAAATCCAATGAAAGAGAAGAGCTATGCACCAAAGCAACTTCATGACACAGAGCAAGAAGTAAAACAAAAGTAAATTTAATTATCAATACCTGCTATGGATATGAATTGGAGAGCTGCACCTGGAGTTTGCAAAGATTTCAATGTATTTTTGCAATGTCTGAGTGGAAAGCTAATGGAATTGAAAGTTGAAGCCAACACACCTAGATGCTCTCGACATAGCCTACTGGATAGAAATACTGTCAAAGTGCGGTGTAGAATTGGTCCCAGGTATTGATGCCTCTAGAGGATAGACTAACCCTCTCCTCATTGAGTTCTATGCAAAGGGATTTTGTAGCGCCACCCATATGTTTGGTCTAATCCCACCACTTGGAAACTAATCCCTATGGATGGCAGGTTGCCAATGTGACTTTGTCTCTTTATAGCAACATGGTCTGATATTAGAAATATGAAGAGAAGTCTCGTATCCAAGACTCAACATGATCGCCACCAAAAGCACTAGAAAATTGTGGCAAGGTCAATTTAGGGTCACAATGCAGTGTATAGGTTGGGTCATATGTGGTCTTGTTGAGATTCAAATCTTGTAGTTCTGTAACCAAATCACATATCCCCTATGTGTGCTACTAAAGAAGTTAATTTTGATACTGAATAATTGTTTGTTGCTACTGGTAAAATTGCATTTGTGCTTCTGCAAGTGAAGCATCCTTGTGATTGGAGTTCTTGGGAGGATCCATGAAGTTCTTGTTGAGGTCATGGAATAACCCGAAAATATGAGAGAGACATAGTTGTGCCTCTCTACGTACCTTCATTACCCTCTGGAAAAAAATGTTGAAGGTTGCAGGGAGTAGATCACTGTTAAGGCACTGGAAGCTGGCTCTAATACCAAATTGATATGTAAACAAAAGAAATAGTGCAGAACTGAAAACTTCTATTAACTCAAAAGACTGGCTTAATACACAGCAATAGCCTTCATGTATACACAGATCCAAAATGGGGTATTTACTTTGACCATCTCATCTCCTTTATTTTAAGGATAAAAACTATTATGCTATAGCACTACTATTCTTTAACAATAAAAAACTAGCTACTTCTTAAATGCACTATTATGCTATAGCCTACTATCCTCCAACATCTCTCTCTTGGAATTTGTATGAGGAGAATAAGCAAATTTAGGTGACCTTTCTTTTGTTTACGCCAGTCAATTGGTTTATCTTCAAAAAACTAAAACAAGAGTTGGAATGATAGCATTTTTCTCTCCCTCTCATTCAAATTATTAAGAAACTCTTTCACAATGGTTCATGAATGCATGATCAACGAGCTCTCTTATGATTTATCAGCATATAAAATTTCAATACTTGTTTGCTGTTAACAGCATATGAAATTTCACATATTTTTTATGTCTGTTATTAACTTATTTCCTATGACATGCAGAATTCCATGAATGATTGGAAAATATATTTCTGCGATTTTAAATTCATCCATGCAAAATCCATACATTGTGAAAAGATGGTCCATGCCAGAGCTATGTGGATTGAAGGCTTGCTGCCCCTTTGCATTTGAATACTCGCATGCTACATTGCAAATCCCAATCAAGGATTTCCAGTATTAATGATTCCTGAACTTACTCTACCATTTTGAACCAAATAATCTTACTATTTGCTCAATTGTGGAATCACAATCAAATACTTGGCAAGTGAATTCGATATTTGCTCTGAGGTAAATAAATAATTAGAAATACTAGGGCATTTCATAGTGTCTCGTTATTCTTCATATGTTGTAGACATTCAGACAAAATAACTTCAATGGCCGTGGGTATGCACAATTGCAAACCACATATCTAATTTTATGGTATTCTTAGTCAGAGCAAAGCCTATTTATTATCCAGATTATCAGATTTCAGATATTAGGCATTTCGTGTATGCTTTTTTCTTTTACTTTGAATGCATTTGTTGCCATTATCTGTGAAGAGTTCTGAGTTGGAAGATCTTAGCCAAACTGTGTTATAAAAACATTTTATTTTTCCAGTAATCAAGATAGAATATTGATCTTTTACCCTCTGGTTGATATTGAACATTTGAATTGATTGATGCAGACACTGTTTAACCAACATTGCTTTAAATCAAATTGAGTCTTGAATCACACACTAGAATAAAACAAGACTGTAAACAAAATTACATTTCTTGTAGGGGTGAGAGTGCCATCAACATCAAACAAAGAAATCACGCCTGTCTTTCTACTATCCATCTCAGTGGACGAGTAAAATATCCTACATTGTTACAATGCGTGTTAGGATCTTGAAGGAACTTGAGTTGTAAACTGAACCAAAAATCACCAAGTAGTTGCCATTAAAAGGAAGGTATCACCCTTAAAAATTTGTCAGCAATTTTCTCAAAGAGTATATGTCAACACAATTCAGTGCCACTGACTAAGGAAACCCCAACAACTTTATTCTAAATAAACTATGAGAAAGCGGGATTTATCAAGTATACCATGTTTACCAACCAATGTTTTCCAAAAAAATCTTATCAAATATACTTTAATCTTATGTTTTGTTTTATTTAGAGAATTTGCCCTTACCCAACTTGCATGTATGGATCTTATTATGCCTAATAATTATAGTTCCTGCAAAATGTGTGCATGTCTTTTATCAAGATTTCAACATTGCATGCACCATGTCTGCTCAAATAATTTCCTAAGTTATATCTTGACTGCAAATATGCTCAAATAATTTGCAAGATACTTGTAACAGCTCTACTTTTGGGCTTTTCAAGCAATTAGACAAATGTAGGGCTCAAGTACTCCATGGAGTTTCTTTCAAAATAGGATGCAAACAAAAACTTTCTCATGATACAATGTGATACCTAAAGTGAAATGCAAGCCTAGAAAGAGAATAATATTGTAGATATGATGGTATATGTGTTGCAAAATTGAAATTAGTTAGCATTTTAGCTTTTCTTCAGCATCCCTACTGCTTGTCTTCTTCATTTTCTTTTCATTGCCAGATTCTTAGGAGCTGGATTCAAAACAAATGCAATTCGCATTCACACAATCTTTGGAGCTTTCATGTTACAAGATAAAAATGCACATAGATGAAGGTTACAAATGGAGATATAGTGGACAGTCGGTAAATATCAAATGCATAACAGTTTTTGAACTCATCTCAAATTGGGTCCACTATATTTTGGTTGATGCACAGCAAATTAGCTCCATGTGTGCTTCTCTATCTCTAGGACTGTGGGAATAATATCTGTCACATGATCTAAATTGCACATCCACAGGGTCCAGTTTGGGAGATGACTCCTTAAGACTCAAAATCTGCAAAGGCTACGCTGGTTTTATTGTTGAGAAAGTGAAAGCTACATATTCAGGGTGCTTAAATATCCAAGAAGTTTGTGTAAGTCTTCCATCCCTATTTCATTTGGAAGTTCTTCTCATGGCTTTTCATTCTTCAAATGCATTTGAAAAAATCAAAATGGCAGAGAATATTTTTTCTACCCTCAGCAATGTAAGTTGTCCTCCAGTGGACTTAATAGCACACAATTGGTTTGCTGGTCCTTGCTAATTTCAAGACTGATGTTGATTCTTCGGCACATGATTCTCCACTCTACAACTTTCCCATCCTGGTTGATGTTCAATATAAGAAATAAGCTAATACGGATTACACAAGGAGGAACTTTTTAGCTTCCCACAGGAACATGCTATTTAGAATCATGGGTATATCATGTGGTACAAAGTGTTATAAATGTGAATGAGGGAGTCACAGAAGAGCATGGAATGGCTGATCTCTTTCAGCAACTGATTGACATTAGCGGGGTTCATAACTGGGGTATTGTAGAACACAAAGTTCTTCAAGATCTAGGTTTAAATTGGTCTGATCTCTATTCTGTTGTTGGTCGCATTTTGGAAGTGTGGCAGAATAGGGAAGCTTCCCAATTGCATGAGCTTATACTTGAAAGATATTGTTTTGTACTTGGATGGATCACTCTATCAGATATTGATGTTAAGGAAGCTGGTGCTTTACCATGGAGTCTTGAATTGGGCAGAGACAAGTTGCTCGAAATTGAATACTTCATAAGTTTTAGTAGAATTCTGCACCATAATGTTCATTTTGGCCATACAGGGGAGCTATCATAGCCGACAAATATCATTCTAGATATACTCTCTCAGCTTCAAACATTATACAAAGAGCATAGTTTGAAGGAAAGGGGTTGGTTATTCTTAAGGCATAGTGCATGGTTGTCTTTAATTTTATCATTGCTCTGGGCAGGTCTGTGGAAAGTGTCTCTGAGAAAGATCCCAGTTTCAAGAGAGGACACATTTTGGATAGAGCAGACATCTAAAGATACTTCATTACTCACACTTTGTGAGCAGTTAGTTTTTTGTGTATTGAAGGATGGGCAATCAAGTATTTTGCTGAAAATAATTTTTGCATTGAATCAATTCAAATGTTGAATAATTATTCTCACTGATACATAATAATATGCAACGGTAATTATTTGACATATTTTACACGCAATACACTTAATATGCTTAAAACTATACAAATTTCCTGTACAACTAGTTGATATAGAGGACGATGGCAGGCAAGACTTGGATTCCATCAATTGAATTTCATCCTGTGGTTTAGGTAATAGTTTAACTACATTGACCATCCTGTATTTAGTTTAGTGACAATACTAGAGTCTAGAAGTTCTTAAAGAAAATGCAAGACAGGTTTTAGCTTGCTTTGTGGCAAGGGAATATCTTCTATAACCATTTCTAGCAGACCAGAAATGTGTTTCCAGTTTCTAAAATGCTTCTAGACCCCACAGACATTTCAGCCATTTTCCTGATCGCTGGAAACCCCCTAGCGTTCTTTCTTTTTCTTTTAACTTTGGAACATAAAAATGTGTTGAAAACTATTACAAATGTTTCATTTTTTCCTTGTAGTTATTGCATAATTCTGGTTTTGTGTTCCAGGGTCTGATTTTGCATTACGGAAGATTGATTTTGGGTTATGGGATCTAATCTATTGAAAAATAAGGTTTTCATATATAGATGATACAGGATCTAGATAGACTTTACTTGAAAACATTTGCTACCGTTTCGAAAACGGTTTCCCCATTTCCTGCAGTTTTCTGTGCAGGCTATCGCAATAATTCCACAACTTTTGAACCATTGTCACACATGTTTCCTATCCTTACCGTTTCTAGTATCCAATACCAGGGGACACATACCAGACGTTCTAAGTGTGAACAAGAGCTTTGGCATGTTTGTGTTAGGGTTTGTTACAGCAACCAAGCTTCTCCCCTGCATCAGGCTATGATGTCCCTTGTAATTTTAAGCTATTTCATCACCGATTCTGGGTACGCGTACCTAGAATATTACAAGTGGATGAATACTACACGCAACCTGTGTCATAGGGTTTCGATTTGTGCACTTTAAGTGGATAAATACTACACGCAACCTGTGTGATGACTATAGTAGAACGGTCTATTGGTAGAATGCTCTTTTAAAAGTTTATGCATTTTGCACTATTTTAGGGCCCTTTATGTACTTGAATAAATTGAAATTCAAGTGCAAAGTCACAGTAGTATTCACCCTTTTTTTAGGTTTCTGACTATCCAAACCCTTTACCTTCCACTGGCGACAAGAGGCAAAGATGTTTTGCGAAATTTTACAGTACTAAAAATTTACTCATTAAAAATAATTAACTCCTACAATTTACTCACTAAAAATTTAATTCTCCAAAATCATGATGGATGGAAACTCTCTGGTGAGGGGCTGGATAGGGTTTCTATCCAACATTCACTAAAAATTTATCAATTCACAATACTTACCAGGGATTTTGTAAGCAAAGAAGGCGGTGTTGACGCCAGAGGTGCAGATTTCGTGGCCCGCCTCTTCAAAAGTCTCCAGGTTCTCTCCAATGCTTCTTTATACATGGCAGCTATGGAAATTAAATAGAGAAATTGTGAATTCAACCCTGGTTAATATCGATCCCAAACTCCTCAACGGGTATGACCAATATCCATATCAAAAACCCACCAAACCCTCCAATTTTTGGCGCGAACCCTCCAATGTTTGGCGCGAACGGTTAGGCTATTTGACAAGAAGTAGCAGGTTGAGCAATCTAAATTGTCGGATTGAAGGATGGTAAGGAAAATCAGAATGTCGTTGCTGCTGTAGAGGTTGGGTCAAGACCGTTC
This sequence comes from Pseudotsuga menziesii, assembly GCA_001517045.1. Taxonomy (NCBI): domain Eukaryota; kingdom Viridiplantae; phylum Streptophyta; class Pinopsida; order Pinales; family Pinaceae; genus Pseudotsuga; species Pseudotsuga menziesii. The sequence continues at coordinate 425,017 of LPNX010246593.1, forward strand.
GACCTACCATGAAAATAAATTTTTGTGTGTTTTCATATATATATTTTTATTTTTATTATTTATTTTGGATAATGGTTTTTTTTACCCTTTTTTTAGGTATATATATATGTATATTTTTATATTATTTTTTTTCATAAATTATGTTTATAGTGGTTTGGTTTTCTTTTTTCTATTTATTTATATAAGTTTATATAGATTTTTTTTTAAATTATTTTATTATATAAAAAAAAAAAAATTATTTTTATTTTTTGTTTTACTATGTGGACTAGGTTAAACGAACAATGAATATTGGGTTTATATGCTCCAAAGCACTACAGACCTTTCTTCTCCGAAAGTTGTAATGTTGCTTACCAAGGTTACTCTAGATCTTTTACTAAGGATAAACTAGCAATTGTACCCAGGGGTGCAATAACAACACCGTGTTGCAAGCTAAGCTAAGCTAGGTTTACCATCTAGTTTTAATGCCCAAAATGTATGATTAAGGTTTTACTATACCATTATCATAAAAATAAAATTAGAAACAATAATAATAATTTTATTACCATAGCACTATAAAATATTTGACACCTGTGACAAGAACAGTGACCAGAAGTGTGGAATGGCAAACCAACAACCCAATAACTTTTCTACTTTGCAAGTTTTGGTCCCGAAATTGTCCATTTCAAAAAATATTTATGGGATCGAGAAACAATGTAGTAGAAAGACTCAATCTCAATTATCATATGTAGTTTATATCTCATGCAATCTTAGTCTTGATTTGATCAAAACCCATCATCTTCCATCCTGCACTTAGAATTCTCGTTTCTGTGACATATAAGCTATCCACATTCTTAAAAAAAAGTCTACTCCACATCCTAAAAAAAGTATAAGGGGATTTGAAATTTGATAGGAAAAAATGGTGTGACAGCTAGTCCTGAATGCGTTCTTTCCACTCATAATCATATATATGGTCTAACGAAGTATTTAATTTGACAAAAGCAATTATATGACTATCGTGAAAACTTTATTAGACTAACTCTTTTTTATCTTTCTCGTACTCAGCAACCATATATATATATATATTGGATAGTAGTTTCACTGTATAACTCAAATGAGCTTATATGAGCTTATATATATATTATATGCCCCGTACTTTGGATGTATGAAGCTTCTCAACACTCTAAATTTGTTGCAAACTACTGTATCATGAAACTAAAGACTGGAGCTCTGTAAAACCTTCCAGTCCAAAAACTGATATAATCTACTTACAAGGGATCTAAAACTACCTTTACATTCAGGAGAAGCCACACCTACACAGAGAAAGGGTGTTTGGAATGCAGAAGTGGATCATATAAGGGACAAAATATATACAAGAATGGCTTCAAGAACTTGAAATAAAAACAAGAATGCAAGACTGTACAGTGGGCGATGCAAGTTTAGATTAGAAATATACCAATACTTGCAAATATTTCCTCACACGGTACTTACTATCTGCTTCAAAAATCTAAATCATGTGTAGTTCAAAGCTGAGAAATGGTATTACCTTAATGGATAAAACTTAAGACCCATTACTTGGCAATCCCAACAATTATGCACCCACATGTTCAGTCCAATCTAAACACAGCTCTAAAAATTAAACACAAATGAGAGTCAATGATAAATATGGGACGTCTTACTTGATATTAACCCTGCTAGGAAAAGTATATCTGGTCACATTTCTGGCAACCCAGTTGTCAGCGGCTTGAGAATCTAGGGTCAACACCTGGAGCATCTCATTGGCAATGGCCACCATGACTTCGAGGTTGCTGAGTGCCAAAGCCCTCATGGTGTCAAAATTTGCATAAATAGCTTCACTTTCTTGATACCATTGTCTCTCAGCAGTTGCACTACGATGTATATTGGAAGAAGTGGGTTCGTGGAAATTGTACCCCAATTCACTCGCAGTCCTTGCACAAGATCACAAAATGCTACTGCAATCATCAAAAGTATTCCAAACACCATCCTCACGCTTGCCATTGAAATATGTGAACACCTCAAATCAATGTATAAAGCCTTCTATATATCTGTATAAATCAGTGTATGTGTTCTTATATCTTTGAATTCTTTATAGAAATCTAAATCGGATAGGATGGAAATTGTTTTGAAAGAACAGCGCAGTGGATGATGCAGGTATAGGTACAACATGCAGGATTTTCAACCCCATATAAATTACAAATTAAAGTGTTGATATCAGCAAAAGATCATTTTCAAATTCAAAGTATTGACAGCAAAAGATCAGTTTCAAAATCACCTCTGCTTCCTTGCCAAAGCCTTTAATTCAACTAATAGAAAAATAGTGCAAACATAAAAGATTGGCATCCATCCACCTGCAATGCTTAGTCATCAATTCATCGAAATTCTCCCAAATTTAGTATTCAACCAATAAGAATTATATACAACAAATTCAAATTGTCATTCACAGATGTGATTCACCAGATTTAATATCAGTCTAGTAATCACCAGAGCTTCATGCATAATAAATATAGAGATCAGCGTTTGGATTTTTTTCCTTTATAGGACAAGAGGATAAGGTTTCAACTGCATAAAAGTGCAGCAAACAGTCATATAAAGAATCAGAAACAAACAATGGCTTTCTATGTTAAAGTATCCTTAGGATTCCCCTGTTAGAGCTCTTATTTTCCCAAGGATGAAGAGATTGATTTGACTGCACCGAGGAACCAGGAAACGACTAACTTGGCATTAGCGCGATGGTCGGCTCCCGAGTCTCTATCATCATAACTGCAATCATCTTCATCATGCACACTCTCTTCATCGTCACTCACAATAATTGCATCTTCATCCCACCACGTTCTTTCTTTTGGTTTTGGCACCACTGCAAAAGAAGAATTACATAACAAGTCATGCTCACCTTCCTTAATTTCTTTTATCAAGGGATCTTGAAGAAACATTGTATTGAAATCGGATCATCTGTTAAACATATTGAGGGATTAAATCTTAAAAAACAGGATAGACAATATACTGCTTTGAGTTAAAAATATTACCTATTGCAAAAATCACAAGAGCCAAACCAACGGATACAAGAACGGTATATACAATATTTCTGCAAAATCAATAACAAATATACATCAAACCCTTGGCTCATAAGCACAGAGCACAGAGCTATTGATAAGAAAGCTGCCCTCCAAAGGCTCGTAAGGGAGATTGCTCAGGAATTAAAGATGAATTTGAGATTCCAGTCATCAGCAGTGGCTGCACTGCAAGAAGTAGCAGAGGCATACCTCGTTGGCCTCTTCGAAGATAACAATTTGTGCACCATTCATGTGAAGAGGGTTACAATAATGCCTAATCTACTCCGCGATCTTCCATTGTTGCTGCGCCTCCAACAATACCGCATTATTTTATGGTGATGGGACATGTGCAGTTGCAGGTAACTGATCAACGATGGCGATTATCCGAATCGTCGGACGAAAATATCGACGGTTAAAAAACAAAAAAGCATTAACTTTGGGGAGTAGAGTCCCACTTGTTGAACGCCTTATGGCGTAATGATGCAGGGGAATCACTCTCAAATTGCAACATGGCCATTCGAAAATTAAGATTCTAAATTTTACAAAAGGGAGTGGGTTTCCCTTAATTGAATCTTCTCCATATGTTTAGGTTAGTGGTAATCAATTTAGTGAACTAGTTCTGGAAAGAATAGAGTTAGCTTTGCTGTAAATGGAAGAGTTAAGTTAGAAATAGGATAGAATGCACTTGAATTCATTTAGGATATCTTATGAAGCTGTCAGATTGTTAGCATAAATTTAGGAATTAACTTTCTAATTCTATATTTAGTTTCCTTCTCCTTTTGTATATATTCTGAATTAGTCTGTTAAAAGGTTGGATCCTTCGAGTAATGGAAGGCTTATTTCCGTATGAGATTGTTGTAATCCCTGAAGTTAATCAATGAGTCTTACAATTCCTGGGGGCTGCTCATGAATCTTACAAATATAACAATATTAAGCAGATTATACAGTTTTAGTATTTGGGGAAGCATTATACTTTACTACAAAAAAAGAGGTGCAACAGCAGGTAAAGACTTGCACAACTCCTCTCGTAAGTGTTTCTGGAAGGGGTCCCATAAGGAAAGTAAAGAGTCTAGGTCCCTCCCTTGAACCTTGAAGCGAGGAAATTCTTAGATATTATAAGCTTTAGTCTGAAATCCTGTACACAACATTTTTGGTCTACCAACCCTTGAATTGCTAGTTTCTGATTTTTATCTGTAAACATAGCAATATTATTATGAACCTGGGCAGGTCTGACCTATTTTCAGGGCTGCAACTTGTGAAATTCATAGGATATCCAATAATAGATTTGATCCTTATGTCCTATTATAGTGCATCTGCAGGTGTAGCATTCCTCTGTTACTGTAAGGGAATTATGATCTAGCCATTTCATCTCCACCACATCCACAACAAATAAAAAAACACAATAGATAATCAAGAAAAACAAAGAAAAAACTTGAAGGTCTAAACATTAATGATGCCATTCTGAAGGTAGTGGAGACCCAACGTGAAGCTCAATACCAATATTTGCCAGTTTCAATTTCTGTCCACCGACACCAATCTCATCACAATGTTTAGAATTGCCTGAATTCCAATTCCATTTACTCTTCTTAGATGTGTCTTCAAGCATCTTCTTAGATTCAAACAAATTACTTGTAAATCTAGTCCTCTTAGCCTAAGTATTCAACACAGTAGGTCCGCGTCTGAATTGAACTCCTTGTACAGGTGCCTGAAGGATAAATAAAGAAAACAATTATTTGGGAGCCCAATCCTTTTCAACCAACAATCATATATAACTCAATGACTGCAACTTGGTGAGACCTCTGGCCCAATCAATTATCATGACCTTTGATTCACCAAAAATAGAAAGCTAGAGAATTTTTTTCTTTTTGCGAACCATAAAATCCCCCATAAGGCTAAAAGTTCATGCAATTGCTTTGTTGGATCTATGAAGATCGAGGTGCATGGCACTAATATTACTAATAGAAGGTAGACAACTTACAAAAATTACACTTCATTACCAAATTTGCAATTTTCCATGACACAATTAAAAATGACTAATATAAATGACTAATTCATATTCTTCTAGCTAGTCATTTTTTATGTCGTGACTAAATTAGTCGTTAATTTTAGTCGTTTATAGTTGAGTCAATCAAAATTGCTCATATTTAGTAGTAAATCACTTGGAAAACCTGTGGTGACTAGAATTTTTAGTCACCTAGTAGCTAATTCCTCATTTTGTACTAGTGTTATGAAAGCTTAATGCTAAAAATATAACATGGTATCAGAGCTAACCTGAGAAGAAGACATTGTGCAGCTGCAGGAACTATGGATTCTTATTTTGTGGATATATCACCACATATTTTCACTGAAAGTAGGGTAGAATAACTCTCCTCCCTAGGGCGCATCTTTCTATCGAAGCAGAATCCAATTCTGAGGTTTTTCAGTTTTGGACCAAACACTACTACTGAAAATTAGGACTTTTCATAGAAGCAGAATTTTTTACTGATCCCAGGCCTAGATTGATCTCCTCCTCAAAATTGAAGTTAGGGATCAAAATCAAATCATTTCATTGGACAAAACTCCGAAAAAGAAAAACCCTAATCTGCTCCTGAACGAGCACTGCAGGATTTTAGCTCCAAATCTAGATCCGACAACTTGACGTGGTAAGATCTAAATATTTTTTATTTCCATTTGAGGTTCTCAGTTAAGATGTCTCATCATACCAAGCTTGATGAAAAGCTTAAGGGAGATGATAACTCCTGAGCATGGAAGTATAGGATTTCTTTGGTCCTGGAAGAAAATGAGTTGGACTCCTATATCAGTGAGGAGGTTCCAGTTCCAGAAGGAGATGAGGCAAAGGCCTTACATAAGAAGAAGTTGGTTATGGAAAAGAGGATCATTGCTAATTCTATCAAGGATCACATCATACCATATGTGCCCTCCCTCAATACACCTAAATCTATGTTCGATTCCCTAACCAAATTGTTTGAAGGGAAGAACATAAACCAAAAAATGGCCCTGAGAAACCAAATGACTCAATGTAAAGATCCAAAATGTAGAGACCATCAAGTATTACTTTAGAAGGGTATCTTAGATCAAGGAACAGTTAGAAGCAGTAGATGAAGAAGTGGAGAATGCAGATATTGTAATGACCACCTTGAATGGTCTCTTTAGATCATGGGACTCCTTCATTCAAGGAATTTGTGCCAGAAAGAAGTTAGTCAAATTCAGCAGACTATGGGAAGAATGTTCTCAAGAAGAATCTCGAATAACAGCTCGAGAAGAGAAGATGGGAAGTGAATATCAAGCTCTCATGGTACACTCCAAGAAAACCAGAAGAAGTTCTCATCACCCCAAAGGTAAGCATTCTCATCAAAGAGATTTCACTAGAAAAGACTTATCCAAACTAAGATGCTATACATGTGATGAAATAGGACACTTTGCCAAAGACTATCCTAGAAACAAGGTTAACTCCCATAAGAAGAAGGGAAACAAGAGAATACATCATGCTCATGCTACAGAGGATGATGAACCTTCTACAAAGAGAACCAGATATGAAAGTGAAGATTCCTCAAGTGATGAAGAATATGTCTTGATTTCCACTCTCATGGGAAACATTAATCATGGAAGCAATGATTGGCTTATAGACAGTGGGGCTTCCAAGCATATGACAGGATTCAAAGAATCCTTTGTAAAACTATCAGAACAATAATCAACTCACAAGGTGAAGGTCAAAGATGACTACCAATATCCAATAAAAGGTAGTGGGGAATCCTCCTATAAGCTAGACTGTAGAAAATCAATCATAATGAAAGAAGTGTTGTTCGTACCAAGACTAAAGAAGAACCTCCTCTCCATATCTGCATTAGATGCAAAAAGAATGAGGGTTGCATTTATAGATGGTCAAGTCATCATGTGGCCAAAAGGAAATACTATTGATGATGCAGTAGTGATTGGAGAATAAGAAGGAGGTTTGTACAAATTGAAGGGCCATCTAGAACAAGCCTTGGTCCATGACATAGTAGAGCCAAATGAAATTTGGCATAGAAGTCTTGCACATCTGCATTACAGAGCACTGCCACTTTCAAGCAAATATGTTGAAGGTAGTCAAAAAATACAAGCAAAACATGATGGGATCGACAAAGGATGTGTAAAAGGAAAGAACACAAAGAATACATTTCCAAGTAGCGAGAGCAAAGAAAAGGAAATCTTGGAAATCATCCACTCCGATGTATGTGGACCAATGTCAACAAATTCACTAAGCAGGTATGCATACTATGTTTCCTTTATTGATTATTTTTCTAGGAAGACATGGATTTACTTCATGAAAAACAAAGATGAAGTGTTCAATAAGTTCAAGGAATTCAAATCCTTAATCGAGAACCACACTGAAAAGAAGATCAAGACTTTTTGATCAGATAATGGTGGAGAATTCACATCAAATGAATTCAAGGAGTTATGGAAAGACTTAGGGATTAAGAGAGAGTTTTCCACCCCATATAATCCACAACAGAATGGGATTGCAGAAAGCAAGAATAAAAATATCATGGAAGCTACAAGAGCAATGATTCATAATCAAGATCTTCCTATGCATCTATGGGCAGAAGCTACTAGAACAATGGTGTATGTATAGAATTGTACTCCACATAGAGTACTTGAGAACAAGACACCTGAAGAAGTCTTCTCCGGCAAGAAACCAAAAGTCATCCATCTCAGAATATTCGACTGTTCGGTGTACATACACATTGGAAAAAGAGAAGAGGACTAAATTAGATCCTTCAGGAAAGAAGGGTATATTTGTGGGATACTTTGAAAGCTTGAAAGCTTACAGAATATACTTCCCAGGATTCAAGAAGATTGACATCAACAGGGATGTAACATTTGATGAAGACTCAGCTCATAATAAATCCAGAAAGAGACCTACTAAAGTTCCTAAAGATTCAGAAGCACCCAGAATTCATGATACAACCATGAATGAAGAAATTTAATAAGAATATCAAGAATTTGAAGAACCACAAAGACCTATAGATCCACCTCCAGAGAAGAATCCTCATAAGAGGAAACCTACTTGGGTACGAGAATCTATCCAAGGTGTAGAAAGATATGGGGCTCCAAAAGAGAATCACAGAGAAAGAAAGAGGACCAGATCTTGCTTCGGGTATGTAGCATTACTATGTGATTTCATCGATAAAGAACCTTCCAATTATGAAGAAGCAGTAGAACGGAAAGAATGGAAGGATCCTATGATCGAAGGGTATCAATCAATCATGAAGAATGATGTTTTGGATATTGTCCCAAGACCAAAAGGGAATTGAATTGTAACTTCCAAATGGATCTACAAAATCAAGCATGCCGCAGACGGTAGCATAGAAAAATATAAAGCAAGATTTGTTGCTCATGGTTTCTCCCAAAAAGAAGGAATAGATTATGTAGAAACCTTTGCACCTATAGCCAGATACACTTCCATCAAATCAGTACTTTCCCTAGCTGCAGTGATGAAATGGAAGATACACTAGATGGATGTCAAGGCTGCTTTCTTGAACTGTGTAGTGGAAGAGGAAGTATATGTGGAAAAAACACTCGGTTTTGAGACACATGACAGGGAGTCTCATGTGTGTATATTGAATAAATCCCTATATGGTTTGAAACAGGCACCCAGGACATGGTACGGTAGACATCTTTCTATCCAGTTTGGGCTTTAGCAAGAGTAAAGCAGATTCCAACCTTTACTACAAGGTTGAGGATGGCAACCTAGTGATGCTCTTACTGTATGTACATGATCTGTTTGTAACAAGTATGGATGGGTTGATTGTTGATACGAAGAGAAAGCTTGCTTCTGAGTTTGAAATGAAGGACTTGGGTATGATGCATTATTTTCTAGGCATGGAGGTGTGGCAGAGCACAGATGGGATTTCCCTAGGACAAGGGAAGTATGCAGTAGAGATCCTAAAGAGGTTTGGAATGATGGACTGCAAGGCCATGACCACACCTATGGCATCGAACTTGAAGCTATTGAATGATGCTTCATCAAATATGGTTGATGCCATGATGTATCATCAGATGATTGGGTTCTTGATATACCTTACAAATACGAGACCAAACATTTTCTTTGCTATGAACACCTTGAGCCAGTTCTTGACAGATTCGAGACATGTTCACTTGACTGCTGCAAAGCATATTCTAAGGTACATGAGGGGTACAATTGATTATGGGCTCAAGTACAAGGAAAATCAGAATATTAAACTAAAGGGTTATGTTGATTTAGATTGGGTAGGAAGTGCCATCAATAGGAAGAGAACTTCAGGGTGTTGCTTCAGTATGGGATCAAGTGTGATCTCTTGGTTTAACAGGAAGCAATTTTGTGAGGCACTGAGTACAGCTGAAGTAGAGTATATCATAGCTTGTTCAGCTAGTTGTGAGGCAGCATGGATGAGAAATCTAATGTCTAATTTATTTGATCTCTAGTTTGATGCTACTTGTATACATTGTGACAACTAGAGTTGTGTGAAGTTGTCATAGAACCCTGTGTTCCATGACAAGTCGAAGCATATCGAGATCAAGTATCACTATATCAGGGATATGGTGCAGAGGGGAGCAATAAAGCTCTAGTATGTTGTGATGGACAAATAGATATCTGATGTGTTGATGAAGCCATTGGCTACAGTGAAGTTTGAGTATTTCGGGGAGAAGCTTGGTGTTCTCCAGACCGAGGTCCCATCCAAGGGGAAGTGATGAGTCCATGAGCCATTCTGACATGGTGAGAGGATTGGTTCCTTCCATGGTTAGATGTAAGGGATGAGCCATTCTGTCATGGTGAGAGGATTGGTTCTTTCCATGTCAGATATGAGTGCTGATCCATTCTGATATGAATGTGGGACTTAGTTCCTACATGATCATATATAAGGGCTATTGCCATTCTTGGAACGGAGATGCCTAGTCAGTTACCAGGAATACTTGGTCTAGGACTGATGGCCATTCTGATATGACTATAGGATGTGTTCCTACATGATCAGATGTGAGCACATGGCCATTCTGATGTGATTGAGGGATGTTTTCCCACTTGATCAGATATAAGGGTTGTTTCCATTCTTTTGGAGAATGGAGGCACCTGGTCAGTTACCAGGAACCTTCAACCTAGGGTTGAGAGCCCTTCTGACATGGTTGCGGGATGTGTTCCCCACATGGTCAAATGTAAGTGCAGATCCCTTTTGACATGGTTGTGGGATGTGTCCCCCCCATGGTCAAATGTAAGTACAGATCCCTTCTGACATGGTTGTGGGATGTGTTCCCCCCATCGTAAGATGTAAGTGTAGAGCCCTTCTGACATGGTTGCGGGATGTGTTCCCCCCATGGTAAGATGTAAGTGCATAGCCCTTCTGACATGGTTGTGGTATGTGTTCCCCCCATGGTCATATGTAATTGCAGAGCCTCTCTGACATGGTTGCGAGATGCGTTCCCCCCATGGTCAGATGTGAGTACAAATCCTTTCTAATGTGATTATAGGATTGGTTCGTACATTATTAGATGTGAGTGTTGGGTGTGCCTTTCTGACATGGTTGTGGGATGTGTTCCCCCCATGGTCAGGTGTAAGTGCTAGGTAGGCCATTCTAACTTGGTGTCAGATATAAGCGATGAAGAAGACCTACATGGAGGCTAGGCCTACAACTAGCATGAAAAAGGGTTGGCTATGTAGAACTTCCTATGATGAAAAGAATCATGAGATAGCACCCATGATGATCCAATGATGATGATACAACAGTGATGATCCATATCAAGTGATGATCCAAATCCAAAGATGATGCTCCAGTGATGATGATCCAGATCTAGTGGTGATGATGTAGATCGAGTGATGATCCATATTTGATGATGAAGATGACTTGAAGTTAAAGATGAAGATGACTTGAATATGAAGATGAATTGAATATGAAGATGACTTGAATATGCAGATGATGAGAAATTAACAACGATCTAGATGATACAGAGAAGAATACTTGTGCTGATAAATTGTGTCAAGAGAATACCTTCCTAGTTAAGAGGGAGTGTTGATGTAATTGTAACTTCAGAATATATTCACTTGTATTTCTTATATATTGTAACCCGATGTTTATTCTAGGATGTACTTGTATCATGCCATGCCCTGATGTTCCTATCTGGAGGTTTTATAATGTAAACAAGTCATGTCAAGTCATTGTGGGTAACCCTCCTATTGATCAAGGGTTAAATTCCCCATAGTTCCAAGACACTAGGGTTATTATACTCTCCTAGCGAAGTTGGCCCTAGTTGGGTTTATTCAAGTCAGGAATTAGTATAAATAGAGAGCTAGCCTCTCTATTTATCACACACTCACTCACACTCAGTTTTAGTGCATAGTTGAGGAAGAGAAAGACACTGGGGCAAGGAAGAAAGAGGTTACTGATGTCAGGAGATCATCTTACTATTTTGGGGTTTTACTTTTGGTGTTGATTCTATCTCTGAGGAAGTTGCGGGGATTTCTCCATTTATGGTTTCCCAAAGAAAAAACACCGTGTTCATTTTCTCTTATGTTTGATTGTTGTGCTTGTTGTTCTCTCAGTTAAAGATCCTAATGTTATGCTAGTTTAATGTTAAAAATATAATAGTTTAGGTGCAATAACATAGCACAATTTATGGATTACCATGATAGGAATAGAATTCAAGATGATGTTATTCAAATTCCTATAGATGGTTCTACATTTAGAGATATGGAGGAAAAGTAGCCTCACATTAAAGAAGAACCATGTCATCTTAAGATTTCTTTGGCATCAAATGCTGTTAATCCATTTGCACAGATGAAATCAATTTACATAGTGTGGCCTATTTTTTTATCAACAATAACATTCCTCCCTAGTTGTCAATAAAGAGGGAGCACATAATGTTGTCAATGCTTATTCCAGGTATTTTGTGTCTACAACTGTTTTATTTCTAATGTAGTTGGGGCATCTAATTTTTCGTCGTATGTTTCCTAATGTCATATATATATTTTTTATTTTACTCTTGTGCATGGTTTATATATCTTAATGGTTCTCATAATTATATATTTTATATGTACTTCAAATCAATCAAGTAAGTTCCAAGTCAACTATATGAATATATATATCGAACCTCTTATAGACAAGCTACTGAAGTTATTGAATGGCATCACTATGTATGATGTATCTAGACCAATACTACAAAGGCAATTTCAATTGCATGCAATGGTTGTATGGACAATACATGATGCCCCAGGGTTAACCCATTTTTGTTGCTTGTATTTTTAAGTTCCACTTTAATTGCATTTAATTATATGAAGTAGTTAATATAGTTTTTATATTATAATTGACTTATATATTCCATATCTTTATATTGTAGGTCTTCAGACAAAGGGTAAATTTGCATGTCCATTTTGTGGTCCTAAGATCAAATATCGTCGCTCAAAAAGCTTAAGAAAGGATGTGGTTGATGAGTATAGGAATTTTCTCTCTAAGAATCATAGGTATAGAACAATTGAAAAAAATATTTTCAATGGGATGCAAGAGACTGCATTAAAACCACAGAGAATGACACCTCACCTTTGGAAGATGCAATATAGTAGAAATCACCAAGATAGTACATATGGATCATCGTATATGTGTGGAAATTGAACCCAGTGTTAGAACAATTACATTCACATCAATTGCCATTTACACATGCAAAATTACTCACAAAAGAGACTGAATATGGAGCTGAACACTAATCTGTATTGAATAAGTGTACAATAGCGAACCCTGTGAATTCATAGGCTGCCACAATAAATAATTACATGAGGGATTTGAATGCATGAAGTTTCCATTTGAATATAGTCAAAAGCAGGCTTACTAAATCTAAGCAAATCCCCCATAGGTGCATAAAGCAGTTTCCAAAACTGTCTAGGAGCTCACAAATTGGCAAAATCAATTAGGAAAGCTAATAGTGGATGGAAGGAAAACTCATACATTCTTTTCATAAGAGAAAAGAGTGGTGGATGTGGAGGACAAAAAACAAGTTTACTTCACCTAGTCAAACTTTCCCAATTGCCTTAAAACACAGAAAAAGCAGGCAATAAAGCAAAAAAAGCAGGCATGCACTAGGGATGCCAAGAATAAAGAATATTTGATTCTAGCAGGTTTCCCAAGTGCTCCATGACTCAAAATTAGCAAGTTTGACCACTATGGATGTGTAGATGACAACTTGCATAAGGTGGAATATGGAAACTAGGCAAATAAGACAAAAATGGATTAATTAATGTCTAAGGTAGCTAACTATGGGTTGATTATTCTAACACCCCTCCTTAAGCCTGAATTATGAGTAATATATTAGAAAATTATAGGGCCTAGCAACAAGGCTTAGTCACCCTTTACATACTGCATGCCCATTTAACCAAGGAAAGAGGCAAAAACCCAGTGGGAAAATCCTCCCTTAAACATGGACTGTAAAACAAAATTTGGAAATCTTGTGATCACTCATGCTTCATAGCATGATCAAAAATCCCCAACAGTGATTTGAGATTGTTGAATGCCTTCTCACAAAAAACTTTGGTGAAGATATCAGCTACCTATTTGGAAGATGGACAGAAGAGTAGATGAATGGTGCCATCATGCACAAGTTGTCTGATGTAGTGCATATGGATCTAAATGTGTTTGGTTCTCTGCTTTTGAACTGGATCATCGTAGATTCAAATGGTACTCTAATTATCATAGTATATAGTAGTTGAGTATTCTGATTCAAAATCACACTCTCCAAGTAACCCATGCAACCATAAACATTGATTTGCTGCATTTACAACTCCTCTGTACTCTGCTTCTGTAGATGAGAGTGCAATGGCACTCTATTTCTTGCTTGACTAGCTAATTGGCCCTTCTACAAGTAGTAACACATATATTGATGTTGACTTTTGATTTGTGTTGTCACCTGCCCAATCACTGTCAGTAAACCCAATCAAATCAAGATCAGATTTAGCTTTATAGAAGATCCCACGTGTCCTTGTTCTCTGAACAAAGTTAAGGATCCTTTTGGCTGCTTTCCAATGGATCTCATGAAGCTGATCCATGTATCTAGAATCCACACTTACTGCATAAGAAATATCAGGTCTATATTGTTTAAGATACAACAAAAATCCAATCAATTGCCTATACAGTGTATTGTTTACCATAGGTGAAGAATCAGCTTCTTCAAGCTTCACTCCTGAAAGGAAAGGAGTCTTGCTTGGCTTGCAATCCTTAATTCTGAATTTGTTCAGCAAATTTAATGCATAATTGGACTGGTGCACCTTGATTCCAGCTTTGGTTTGAGCAATCTTGAGCCCTAAGAATTGGCTCAATAGCCCCAAATCTATCATGGAGAAGGCTTGGTTCATTGCACCCTTCAAGGAAGCAATTTCATCCTTTGAGCTTCCTGTAATGAGAAGGTCATAAAAATATAAAACAATGATCATTGATGAACAATTAATCAGCTTTAAATAGACATTTGGATCTGATTTGCATCAAACAAAATTCAGTGATAGCAGAAAGCTATCAATCTTGGCATACCAAGCCTTGGGGGCTTGCTTAAGCCCATACAATGACTTCTTTAGCCTGCACACAAGAGATGGGTTAGTAGAAAATCCTTGAGGCTGCTGCATGTATATCTCTTCAGTGAGATCTACATTCAGGAAAGCACACTTCACATCCATGTGATGTACTTCCCATTGCTTTGAAGCTGCAATGGCTAAGGCCAGCTTGATGGAGTCCATCTTTGCCACTGGTGTAAAGGTCTCATTGTAGTCTATGACATGAACCTGTGAGTAGCCCTTGGATACCAATCTGGCCTTGTACTTCAGAGGTGAACCATCAGAAGAAATTTTTGTCTTGTACACCCATTTACACTGAACTAGCTTCCTCCTTGGGGGAAGATCAACTAGCTCCCAAGTGTTGCTCTTCTGGAGTGAGCTGAACTCTTCCTTCATGAATGCCTGACATCTTGGATCTCCTGCTACATCTTCATATGTCTGAGGATCTGATTCAACCATCAGATAGCATTTCTCAGCAAACATAGGATCTTTCATGCATAGAGCACTCTGAAATTGAGATCTAGTCCTCCTGGGGTCATTAGGATTTCCAGCTAGTTCTCCAGCTGCATGAATGGTTTTGGCTGCCCATTTTGGCCTTGTAGGGATGTTAGGATATTCAATAAAATCATCACTATTAGACATATCAGAATCAACATGTTCAACTATCTCTTCACTTACATTCATAGGTTCTGGTGGTGAAGAGGATTCTCTAACTTCCATTGTTGCTAGGGGATCTGCTTGAAACTGAACACACCTTTCAATGAAGGATTTGTTTGTGCTCAAATTGATCAGCTTGTACCCTTTTGAATCTTCAAAGTACCTAAAAAATAGACACTCTTGGCTTTATGGCTGCAAATCCTTTCTCTTTTCTGTTGGAATTCTAGCCCAAGCCCTTGAGCCAAAAATCCTGAAATGGGTCACATCTGGCTTGTGCCCACTCCATGCCTCGAAAGGAGTCATACCATCAAGATATTTATGAGGAACCCTATTTTGGATATAGGCTGCACATTTTATAGCTTTTTCCTAGTACTTTGGTGGCAAATTCTTAGCCTCCATCATGCAGGTTGCCATCTCTTTCAGTGATCTGTTCTTCCTCTCAGCAACACCATTCTGTTGTGGTGTCTAAGGAATAGAATGCTGCATCTGAATAACTGCATCTGCACAATATTGAATAAACTTATATTTCACATACTCACCACCATTTTCATATCTGAGGACCTTTAGTTTCCTCCCAGACTGGTTTTCAACCAAAGCCTTAAAGACTTTGAAGAGGCCAAAAACTTCAGACTTGTGTTTCAGGAAATAAACCCAGCAATACCTGGAAAATTCATCTATGAAAGTCAATTCATATTTGGCCTGACTCATTGAAATATGATGGAATGGGCCAGCAACATCACTGTGGATCAACTCAATAGGTGTAGAGGTTCTCTCATGACTAGCTCTCTCAAATTTATGTTCTGGGTGTTTTCCTAGGATGCAACCTTGACAGAATCCTTTGGAAAATTTTATCTTGGGTAACCCTATGACCAGTTATTTTTTACAAAATATCAGAAAGATAATTGTAATTTAGGTGTCCAAATATTTCATGCCAAAGCTTGCTTGCCTCATTAGCATGAATCAGAAGAGCAGAGGGGTTTGAGTACGGTAGGAAGTGTGAGAACATGTATACCTTCAAAGTATTATTTGCAACTCCGTTTGCAATGAATTTACCACTTGATATCTTTGTGATATCAACTTCATCAGGGGAGAACATGACCTTCTTTGGAGACCCTGTGTGGGTCGTTTGATACAATGATAAGAGGTTAGAGGGAAGACCTGGAACATACAACACATTGCTGAACTTACCATGGTCAATATCAATCCTCCCTTTGCCCAAAATTTCAGTGAGAGAGTCATCTCCTAGTACTATTGGTGGACCTTTTGACATTTCAAGTGAGGTGAATTCCTCCTTGGTCGAAACCATATGTCTTGAAGCTCCAGAATCAATGATGAAACTAGGTGAGCTTGATGTGCCAGCAACCAATGCGTGAACTCTCTCTCTGTCTTCTGAACTTGATCCCCCTTCCCTCTTCTTTGAGCTATCTAGAAGGGAGATGCCATTCTTCTCCAGGAGTTGGGTCAGCATGTCTATTTGCTTCTTCATGTAGGATCTCTCAGAATTATTTCCCTTACTGCAGTATGCGCACTTGCTAATTTATCCTTTGTTCTTCTTCTTCTGGTAGTTCTTCTTGGAACCTTGAGGCTCCTCCAGAGATTTGTTCTTGTCTCTCTTTTGCCCAGGTGGTTTTTTAGCTTTCTTTTCACTTTTTGAATCCACCCTTGAGTTTCCAGCAACTAGATCTTGGTCTTTAGATGTTTTGATGGTGCCCATCATCACCAATATATCTTGTTCTTGTGTGAGAGATTCCATGAAATCTGCAAGGCTAGGAATCTTCCAGGATCGAGCTGTCAAATTTCTGGCATAGAAGGTCAAAACAAACACTGAATAGTCAGGGCCAAGCTTCAAGAGTATCACCAAGACCAGTTGATCATCCTTCTTTTCGATCCCACATTGTTTTAGCTGCAAAACACATGTTTTGAACTTGGAAAAATAGAGTTGCAGGGATTCAAAGCTATTGGGACTCAGGGAGATCAATTCATTTTAAATTTGATGTCCCCTCATCTTATCTATATTTCCAAAATTATCAACAATATTCTCCCATAATTCATTCGGTGATGTCAATCCATCAAGACAGAAAAGGAGGTCTCTGGATATACTCAGGCACAAGAGACCATAGGCCTCATCCCTCCTGTTGTGCCATTTTATCTTCTCTGCAGCTACATTGGGCTCTGCTTCTATTGCCATAGTCACTATATAGAGGCCTTTCTCTCTCAACAGTATCTCCATATCTACTTTCCATTCAAAGAAATTAAATGGAGTCAAGATGATCTTCTGAGATTGATCCATAGCTCAGAAATTGTCCCGTCAGTCAACAGAATGCTCCCAGTCAATGATGTCAAACCTGAAAAACTAATTGGAAGGAGAGAAATTGATCTACAAAGGCTCTTATACCATGTGGAAATTGAACCCGGTGTTAGAACAATTACACTCACATCAATTGCCAATTACACATGCAAAATTACTCACAAAAGAGACTAAATATGGAGCTAAACACTAATCTGTATTGAATAAGTGTACAATGGTCAACCCTATGAATTCATAGGATACCACAATAAATAATTACATGAGGGATTTGAATGCATTAAGTTTCCATTCGAATCTAGTCAAAAGCAGGTTTACTAAATCTAAGCAAATCCCCCATAGGTGCATAAAGCAGTTTCCAAAACTGTCTAGGAGCTCACGAATTGGAAAAATAAATTAGGAAAGATAATAGTGGATGGGAGGACAACTCATACATGCTTTTCATAGGATAAAATAGTGGAGGATGTGGAGGACAAAAAACAAGTTAACTTCACCTAGTCAAACTTTCCCAGTTGCCTTAAAACATTGAAAAAGCAGGCAATAAAGCAGAAAAAGTAGACATGCATTAGGGAGGCCAGGAATAAAGAAGATTTGATTCCAGGAGGTTTCCCAAGTGCTCCATGACTCAAAATTAGCAATTTTTATGACTATGGATGTGTAGATGACAACTTGCATAAAGTGGAATATGGAAACTAGGCAAATAAGACAAAAATGGATTAATTAATGTCTAAGGTAGCTAACTATGGGTTGATTATTCTAACATTATGAATTTTTATGTATTTTAATTTTTATTGTGAGTTGTTTGCTATAGTACCCATAATTGATTTCTGCAATTTAGTTATTAACTAATATTCAAGATGTCCTTTAGTTACTAACTAATATTCACGATGTCCTTCGTGATCATGAAGGAATTAATGGGATTCCACAAGGAATGAAAAGTTATCATATACAATTCAATAGGTTTCCCTACTATGAGCACCTACAAGTTGCTCATTTTTTTGATACAATGCATATTGGAAACAATGTGACTGAAACATTATGGAGACTAATGGAGCTAATGAGCAAGAAAGATAAAATTGTG
>LPNX010246593.1:448645-484529 GCA_001517045.1 Pseudotsuga menziesii
AAATCAGTTCTAACAATGAACTTGATAGGTTTTAAATAAAGCTTGAAAGATTTACAGTCTTTTTAACTACAAGGATTTCTTTGTGACTTGATGTATAATTGATTCTTGTGTTCTTGAATGCTCCTGAGGCATAGCCATAAATTTCTTCATCATTTCCATGTTTTTCTACAAGGATACCTACCCAAGCTTTATCAGAGGCATATGTTTCAATCACCATTTGACAAGTAAATTGCAGGATTGAGAGTGGAGGAAGTTGTTTCACTTTATCTTTGATTTTCCTTACTGGATTTGTCATAGCTTTATTCCAATTTCGAGGATTTTTCTTTAGTTGTTGTTGCAACAAATGAATGCCATATGCTTTCCATTTCTAGAATGTCCTGATATAATTTACACTTCCCAAATATATCTACAATTGAACCTTTTCCAAGATTTGATCAGGGAAGTGAGCAAAAACTTCAAGACGTGTTCTCGAAGAATCATATTTCCTTTACTTATTTTGTATCCAAAAAATTCAATATCTTTTTTGCCAATTTCCATTTTGGATTTTGACAAAACCAAACCATGTTTAAAAACTATAGAATAAAATTCTTGAAGATGTTTTAAATGTTCTTGCAAATTTCTTGAACAAATAAGAATGTCGTCTATATACACTAATGCCCATTTCTTTTCTCTAAATATGTCTTCCATTCTTTTCTGCAATTATGATGGTGCATTGTTGATGCCGAATGGAAGGACTTTCCACTGATACTGTCCATGAGGAACAACAAAGGCAATTTTGAACCTATCTTTTCTTCAATTCCAATCTAGTAAAAACCAGACTTTAGGTCAAACTTGCTAAAAATTGTACATCCTTTTATTCTTTGCAAAAGAGTAGATTTATTAGGGAGAGGGTATCGTATTGGTTCAAGGACTATGTTCAGGGGTTTAAAATTCACAACTAGTCTAGGTTTGACTCTTTTTATCTTAGAGTGTTTGTTGAAAAAAAATGCTCGGCAAGCCCAAGGGCTCTTACAGGGTTCTATGAGGCCTTTGTATAATATTTCTTTAATATCATTTGCACAAAATTATCTTTTTGATGGATACTTGAGGGTTGCATAGGATTTTTTAGCGTTTGCTTTTTCCAAAGGGTTAAAATGAAAAGAGCTGAAGTATTTTTCATTGGTCCAAAAGGAGTTAGGTGACTTTGAGGTGCGATCCTTCTCTGGTTTAGAGGAAATTTTAGAGAGGGAAGACTCTTTATACATTTATGCATAGGAAATGCATCTTTCCATTTTAAATAGCTATACAAGACTAAGAGAGCGGTTAGGATGAGGTACATAATTCTTACATTTCAATGAAGCATAATAATATAGAGGGGTGGAAACTATTCTTCCATTTATTGTACAGGTAAAAATCATGTTAGGCTCATCAACTGTAATGGGGTTGACTTTATGTAAAAATGCCCAAGGGTGATCCTATTATGCAATATTCCTTAAGGTCATCTAGTCTATTGAGATGTAGAACTTATTTTATTCTGCTAATGCTTATTGGAAATTCTAGAGCTCTACCTTTGAGTAGTATATGAGTTCCTTCAATGGCTACACCATGTTTGTTTGTTTTTCCTAGTAAAACTATGGTATAGTATTTACTTTTGTAAAATTCATTTGGAAACCCGAATCGATCATACAATCAATCTCATAAGATTTGAATTCAAA
The DNA here is from genome assembly GCA_001517045.1 of Pseudotsuga menziesii. NCBI lineage: Eukaryota > Viridiplantae > Streptophyta > Pinopsida > Pinales > Pinaceae > Pseudotsuga > Pseudotsuga menziesii. The sequence continues at coordinate 450,340 of LPNX010246593.1, forward strand.
TGGGAAAACTTTATTTTGATGAAATATTTAGGACCAGTGAATAGCCCTATGGAGCCTAACGATATTTCTTCATCATGGAAATTTTCTGCTTTTGAATCACTAGTGTGCTAAGAATGTTTTGGACTGTCGGCATATTTTGGTGATTGTAGTGTTTCAGCATAGGCTCTGCACATTTCATCATCAAAGGACTGATCTGTTTCTCTAATTTTTATTTCAAGCATTCTTTTCAATTCCTCTATTTCTTTTACTGGCTTCTTTAAGGAATTTTGATTATCTTTGATTTGAAGTGTAAGCATAATATTCTCTTTATATTTTCTAAAGTTTTCTCTATCCTCATGATGATCACGATAGTCGTTGTATAAATCCACAAGCTGGTAGAATATTGGATTCTTCCTAATTTCTAGAGAGACAAAATTATATATTCCTTCTAAGACTTTCTCTTTTGCTTTCATTCTAGTTAAAATTCTCCTCTTTTCTTCTTTTAGATATTTCCTATAATATCCCAAATTTTTGGACCTAACACTTATAGGCATGTGCCTATTGATTTTGATGATTATCTTGATGTTTTATTTATATATTAGGTCGAAGACCCCACTGCATATGAACATGATTATTTGTTTTATATATTGGGCATAACCAATTATTGATGATATATGTATATGCTTGTTTGTGTTGGGAGTGGACCCTGAAGCACATGATTGATGAGATGTTTTGTGTTGAGTGGGAAGCTCTACAGTACATGACTGATTGATGATTTCTGTTGAGTGAGGAGCTCTAGGTCACATGACTGGTTGATGATTTTTTTTTAGCGAGGAGCTCTAGAGAACTTGAGTGATTGATGATTTGTGTTGAGCGAGAAGCTTTGGAGCATATGAGTACTTACCTTTGTATTGAGCGAGAAGCTTTGAAACACATGAATAGATAATTGGAAGTGTTGGGCCTAAGCCCTGTATCTTTCCATGTTGATGTTGAGCATAATATTTGAAGCATTGGATCCTTAGCCATTGTATCCCTAGGTGTATCATGCAAGTACATCCTAGAACTAGTGTTGAGCGAGGAGCTTTGGAATTGCACTGAATTGTAACTCCCTGTTAAAGCGTTGAGTATGGGCTCTGGTAAGAGCTAGGGGTTACTGAAAAGAATTTAATGACTTCCAAGTGAAAATGACTCAAGAAAAATATTGATCTCTTCGTACTTATTTATAAGTGATTAAATGAAATTTCAAATTTCTGTATTTTCATCAAAGTACTTAAGAGATACCACGCTATACGAGGGAAATCCAACATGCAAGGATGTTTATATTTTCCTAGCCTAGTAGACCTAAACCATATACCTACTTGACCTTAATGAAGAAGTGTCATTAAGTCTAGGGATCATGGTATATGATTCCCAAAGACAAATGTTAACAAAAGTCTTTAATTATTATGTACTTTATACATTATATGTATAAATAATTAAACATATTAATAATATAAATAAATGAAAGGAAGAAGAGAGGATCCATCAATTATTATTTATTATTAAAGATTAATACATAGTATAATGTCTATGAAACTCCAACTAGGAACTAGTAGAATGTTCCTAAGTTAAAATATTAATAATTACCCAAGGTAATTGAAAAGGGTTAAATCAAGAAACCAAGGTTTCTTGATTTAACTATCCCTTTGACTGAAAAGTCTATATATAAAAACTCAAGCCAAGGAAAGGCTTGGGGTTCTAATCTATCATTAAAGGAGTAATTTTTCTTCCTGTTTTCTCTCAAGTAAATACTTGGAGAACATTTTCTTTGAAGGAAAAAGGAAAATTGATCCAGAAACTGATATACTAGATAGGAAACCCTACCTTAGGAGCTCTAAGCTACTTGCATGTTGAAGTCTAGATCAGGGGGATCCAAATTAAAACCAGGAATGATTATGGGTCATGGTTGGGAGGAACGTGGTAGTTCCCAAGTGATTTGGTCATCAAAACCAGAGGTCGACTCTGTCTTAAATTGTTAATGCTAGTTATTTAAAAGTGTGTAGGTTCAGCCATTAAAGGAGCTTCATAAAATTACAGGTATGAGTTCTTAGTATGTCATGTTCATTTCTAGTATAAATGCTCATTGCTTTATGTAAAGGTTCATTATATATTGCTAACCCTAGAAATGATGGTTTTGTCTATATCTCCTAGGGTTTACATTTCTTAAATTGTAACCCTAGACTGTCTATTCCGTTTTCTAGATTAATTGTTGGATATGCTAGGTAAATGATTTCAATGCATCTCCTAACCCTATGTGTTCTCTGGTTAGAATATGCTAGGGTTTGTATTTCTTAAATATTACCCTTAGGCTATAAATGTTATCATATGCTTTATATTACCAGTATTGTACCTGTAAGTTTGTTTCTATATTACTTCGGTACTCAGATTTTGTTGCGTCGAGAGGCACTCTACAGCCCAGTATGGGGGAGATATTGTACCATGATGTAGCGTTAGTAATTTTTGTAACATGTCGGTAAAAAATAATAGTGATAGTGAATATTATGGGAGAGATCTTGCAAACTGATGTAACGTTAGTAATGTTTGTAACATGTTGGCAAAAAATAATAGTGATAGTGAATATTATGGGAGAGATATTGTAACATGATGTAACGTTTGTAACATGTCCACAAAAAATAACAGTGATAGTGAATATTATGGGAAATATTTTGTAACACAAAATAAAAAATAATATCACTTTCGTAACGTTATTTTTATTAATAAAAAATACATTTTCTAATAGGCCAAAATATATGTCGGCCACAAAAAAAAAATTAATATGGGGGAGATGTTGTAATCTTCCTACCTAACAAAACAATAAAAAAGTAAAAATTTAATTATCCGTAAAAAAATATGTGTGTCAAGAAAAAAACACAAAATTGAATTATCCACAAAAAAATGTTGGCCTTGCACATGGTTTTAAAACCATGTGCACATGTGCAAGGCATTCTAAACAATCCATGGTTTTATTGTACATGGTTTAGGAAGCTTTGCACATGGTTTAAAAACCATGTGCAAGACGTCCTAAACAACCCGTGGTTTTATTGTACATTGTTTGGGAGGGCCTTGCAAATGGTTTTAAGACCAAGTGCAAGGCCTCCTAAACAACCCATGATTGTAGGAGCGCCTTGCATATGGTTTTAAAACCATGTGTGGGTAAATGATGCAATGTTCATTCCTACCAAAATAAAAAATAATAAAAAATATTATATGTCAGCCTTAAATAATATTAAATATTAATAATAATAAAGTTATATGTGGACCTTAAATAAAAAGATGTGTCCTTTGGTTTGAATCAAATTAATGGATACCTAAGAATAGGTTTGCACCTCAAGAGATTTGATCCATCTCGGGGCGATAGAGCCTAAGATTTGGATCTACGCTGGTTTACTATAAACTAGGGTTTGATTCCAATAACTAAGTAACCATTCTCTAGGCTTTATTACTCTACTGAAATATTTTATTTGTTAGTAGAGGCTCATTTAATTTTATTTCGAAACTAGTTCAGAAGTAGGAATTCATATAATTATATATAATTACTAGCTTCAACCTAAAGTAACAATAAAGGAACTATGATAGTACCCATCTAATTATTAATAGCAGTAAGTAAACCAAAATACTAAATATAAGTATTTAGTAAAAGAACTAGAATATAAATTAAATCAACTAAGGACATACTATAATTAAGTCAAAGAATAAATAAACCATTAAGACCTTTCAAGGTCTATCTCATTACCTATAAACTAGACAATGAAATCATTCCATTAATTAACAACGTCATAATTAAATGAAGAGAAAAGGCATCGTGACCATCCATGTGGTGCTTTGATGAATCTATGATCCCATATATATATAAAATAATCCATAGTTCTAGTTAATTTATCATAAACGCATAACCATTAAACAAAATTACACAAATCATCAAACATTACATATAATCAATGAAACAATACATCATATACAGGAATCATATAATGTATTAAATTATATCAAGAACAAATTACAAACCCAAATATTACAATGGAGACAGGAATTGAATCCTCTGGGAATACAAGCCCAACCCATTTTTATAAATTAAAATAAAACACATTACATTAACACCCGAACAGAGTCAAACTCTAATGGGTTCCATTTGCATCCAAAATACGGCCACGCTATACCTTAAAGTATGCGGGTTACATCATATCAAACTCAAATCTATTAAAATAAACAATGATCAAACCATTGTGCTACAGCAAGGTCGTAAGACCCTAGGTTCTGCCCAATGTTGTAAGCACGGCCTCGGCCAAATAAATTATTACACAGAGTCCATTTAAAGTCTAATCACATCGATGAAGGCCATTGTGGGCTTACAACCCCTAGCTTATTAGAAATACACATTATAAATCAAACCCACAAAATCATAACTGTAAATAACCAATTGAAGCTACGCATAGCATTCACCCAAGCCATGACAATGCCAAATAAAAATATACATAATGGATATAATAACAAACTAACTCTATTAACGACTTCATCCCACATTGTTAACCATTCAACCAATTTAAATACTCAACACACAAACCATAATGAAGGCATATGTCTGTTCTTAAAACCCTACTAATAAACCATTGATGCAGCATGAATTCCATCCACACACGGTAAGCATGAAAACTATGGTCATTTCATTAAAACACAGAGTATCTACATTATACACAGTAATGCCAATTTCAATATTTCCACACAGCCCCTTTAAAGGACAAAAATGTGGAAATTTAACCCAGTAATAGATTAATTTTACTCACAACAATTATCAATTGATCATGCAAAATCACTCACAAAAGAGACTGAAAATGGAGCTGTAACACTAAACGGTATTATGTAAGTGTACAATAGCCAACCCTATAATAACATAGGTTTCTGAATAAATAGAATACATCAATAAATTGAATGCATGAGGAGGCATCCAAATCTAGCATAAAGCAGGCTTACCAAAAATAAGCAAATCCCCCATAGGTGTAAAAAGCTGATCCCAAATCTGTCATGGAGCTCACAAATTGGAAAAAAGGAATAGGAAAGATAAAGAGTGGTGGAATGGTATCTCATACATGCTTTTTCATGGATAAAAGAGAGGAGTATGTGTAGGACAAAAAACAAGCCAACCTCACCTAGTCTAGCTTTTCCTTTTGCCTTAAAACACTGAAAAAGCAGGCAATAAAGCAAAAAAAGGAGAAGGGTGCCTAGGAGGCCAGGAATAAAGCAGAATTGATTCCTTTAGCTCTCCCATGTGCTACATGAGTCAAATAAGGAAATTTTGACCATTATGGATAGGCAAATAGCAACTTGCAGAAGGTGGGACACATGAACTAGGAAAATAAGACAAAAATAATTAAATTAATGTCTAAGTGGTTAAACTATGGGTTGATTATTCTAACACCCCCCCTTAAGACTAACTTATGAGTAATATATCAAAAATATAGGGCCTAGAAACAAGGCTTAGTCACCCTTTTACATACTGCATGTTCATACAACCAAGGAAAGAGCCAAAACCAACTTGGGAAAATCCTCCCTTAAACATGGACTGTAAAACAAAATTTTGGAATCTTGTCTTCACTCAAGCTTCACAGCATGATCAGCAATCCCTAGTAGTGATTTGATATTGCTGAAGGTCTTCTCACAAAATTCTTTGGTGAAGATATCAGCTACTTGTTCTGAAGATGAACGGAAGAGTAGATGAATGGTGCCATCATGCACAAGTTCTCTGATGTAGTTCATATGGATCTCAATGTGTCTAGTTCTCTACTTCTGAACTGGATCCTTGCATATTTGAATGGTACTCTAGTTATCACAGTAGATGGTAGTTTAGTACTCTGGTTCGAAGCCACACTCTCCAAGTAAACCCTGCAACCATAAACATTGAGTTGCTGCATTAACAACTCCTCTGTACTCAGCTTCTGTAGATGAGAGTGCAATGGCACTTTGTTTCTTGCTTGACCAACTGATTGGCCCTTCTGCAAGCATGAACACATATCCTGATGTAGACTTTCTGTCTGTGCTATCACCTACCCAATCACTGTCAGTAAATCCAATCAAATCAAGATCAGATTTTGCTTTATAGAAGATCCCATGTGTCCTTGTTCCCTGAACAAAGTTAAGGATCCTTTTGGCTGCTTTCCAATGGATCTATTGAGGATGATACATGAATATAGAAGCCACACTTAATGCATAACAAATATCAGGTTGAGTATGTGTCAGATACAACAAACATCCAATCAATTTCCTATACAGTGTATTGTTTACCATCGGTGAAGAATCAGCTTCTTCCAGCTTCAGTCCTGAAAGGAAAGGAGTTTTGCTTGCCTTGCAATCCTTCATTTTGAATTTGTTCAGCAAGTCCAAGGCATATTTGGACTGGTGCACCTTGATTCTAGCTTTGGATTGAGCAATCTCAAGCCCCAAAAATTGACTTAAGAGCCCCAAATTTGTCATGGAGAAGACTTGGTTCATAGCTCCTTTTAAGGAAGCAATCTCATCCTGTGAGCTTCCTGTAATGAGGAGATCATCAACATATAACACAATGATCATTAATGAACCATCAAATAACTTCAAATATACATTTGGATCTGATTTGCACCGAACAAAATTCAGTGATAGCAAGAAGCTATTGATCTTGGCATACCAAGCCCTGGGGCTTTCTTTGGCCCATACAATGATTTTCTCAACCTGCACACAAGAGAAGGGTTAGTAGAAAAACCTTGAGGATGCTGCATATATATCTCCTTAGTGATATCTCCATTCAGGAAGGAACATTTTACATCCATGTGATGTACCTCCCATTTCGTTGAGGCTGTAATGGCTAGAGCTAGCCTGATGGAATCCATCTTTGCCACTGGGGCAAAGGTCTCATTGTAATCTATGCCATGAAACTATGAGTAGCCTTTGGATACCAATATAGCCTTGTACTTCAGTGGTGAACCATCAGCAGAAAATTTGGTCTTATAGACCCACTTACACTGGAATAACTTTCTTCCTGGAGGAAGATCCACTAGCTCCCATGTGTTGCTCTTCTGGAGTGTGTTGAACTCCTCCTTCATGGATGTTTGCCATATTGGATCTCCTGCTACTTCCTAATATGTTTGAGGATCAGAATCCACCATCAAATAGCATTTTTCAGCAAACATAGGATCCTTCATGCACAGACCACTCTCAAATTGAGATCTAGTCCTCCTTGGGTCATTGGGATCCCCAGCTAGCTCTCCTGCTGCATGTAGTGTCTTGGATGCCCATTTTGGCCTTGTAGGGCTGTTAGGGTCTGCAATAAACTCATATCCCTCAGAAAAATCAGAATCATCATGTTCAACAAACTCTTTACTTACTTCTTGAGGTTCAGGTGGTGAAGAGGCTTCACCAAATTCCACTGCTGCAAGGGGTTCTTCTTCAAACTAAACACACCTTTCAATGAAGGCTTTGTTTGTGCTCAAATTTATCAACTTGTAACCTTTTGAATCTTCAAAGTATCCAACAAAAAGACACTCTTGGCTTTGGGGCTGCAAAGCCTTCCTCTTCTATGTTGGGATTCTAGCCCAAGCCTTTGAGCCAAAAATTTTGAAATGGGTCACATCTGGCTTGTTCCCACTCCACGCTTCGAAGGGAGTTATGCCATCAAGCTGTTTGTGAGGCACCCTAATATAGGCTGCATAGTTGATAGCTTTGGCCGAGTACTTGGGTGGCAAATTTTTGGCCTCCATCATGCATGTTGACATCTCCTTCAGTGATCTGTTATTCCTCTCAGCAACACCATTTTGCTGTGGTGTGTAAGGGATAGAATGTTTCATATGAATACCTGCATCTACACAATAATTAATAAACTCAGAAATGACATACTCACCACCATTTTTAGATCTGAGGGCCTTGAGTTTCCTTCCAAACTGGTTTTCAACCAAAGCCTTAAAGTCTTTGAATAGGCCAAAAACTTCAGACTTGTGTTTCAGGAAGTGAACCCAGCAATACCTGGAAAAGTCATCAATGAAAGTCAATAAATATTTGGCATGACTCATGGACATATGAGGGAAAGGGCCAGAAACATCATTGTGGATCAGCTCGAGGGGTGTAGAGGTTCTCTCATGACTATCTCTCTCAAATTTGTGCTCTGGGTGTTTTCCTAGGATACAACCTTGGAAGACTCCTTTGGAAAATTTTATCTTGGGAAACCCTATGACCATCTCTTTTTCACTAAGATCAGAAAGATATTTGCAGTTTAGGTGGCCAAATCTCTCATGCCAGATATTGCTAGCCTCATTAGCATGAATCAGAAGAGCAGAGGGGTTTGAGTAAGGTAGGAAGTGTGAGAACATGTATACGTTTTGAGCATGATTTGCAACTCCTTTTGTAATGACTCTACCACTTGAGATCTCTATGATCTCAAATTCATCGGGGGAGAATATGACCTTCTTAGGAGACCCAGTGTGGGTCATCTGGTACACTGAAAGGAGGTTGGAGGTGAGATCAGGGACATACATCACATTGCTGAACTGACCATGATCAAGATCTATCCTTCCTTTGCCCATACTTTCAGTGAAAGAGTCATCTCCCAGTACAATAGATGGTCCTTTCGACTTGTCCAGTGAGGAGAAGGCCTCCTTAGTCGAAACCATGTGTCTTGAAGCTCTAGAATCAATGATAAAAATGGGTGAGCTTGATGTTCCAGCAACCAATGCATGAACTCTCTCTCTGTCATCTGAACTTGATCCTCCTTCTCTCTTCTCTGAGCTTTCTGGAAGGGAGATGCCATTCTTCTCCAGGAGTTGGGTTAGCATATCAATCTGCTTTTTCATACAAGAGCTTTCAGATTGATTGCCCTTATTGCAGTATGTACACTTGTTCATTTCACCTTTGTTTTTCCTCTTCTGGTTATTCTTCTTGGGACCTTGTAGATCCTACGGAGACTGTTTCTTGTCTCTCTTTTGCTTAGGTGGACTTTTAGCTTTTTTTTTCTTTTTGAATCCACCTTTGAATCTCCAGCAATCAAAGCTTGATCTTTGGATGGTTTGATGGTGCCCATCATCACCAGCTTGTCATGTTCTTATGTGAGAGATTCCATGAAATCTGCAAGGCTAGGCGTCTTCCAGGCTTGAGCTGTCAGTTTTGTGGCATAGAAGGTCGAAACAAACATAGAATAGTCAAGGCCTAGCTTTGAGAGGATGGCCAGTATGAGCTGATCATCTTTCTTTTCAATACCAGACTATTTCAGCTGCAAAACTAGTGCTTTGAACTTGGAGAAATATAGCTGCAGGGATTCAAAGCTATTTGGACTCAGAGAAATCAACTCATTTTTTATTTGATGTCCCCTCATCTCATTTGTCTTTCCAAAAATATCAGCAAGCTTCTCCCATACTTCATTCGGTGATGTCAATCCATCAAGATGGAAAAGGAGGTATCTGGAAATACTCAGGCACAGGAGGCCATAAGCCTTATCCCTCCTATTGTGCCATTTTATCTTCTCTGCAGCTGCATTGGGCTCTGCTTCTGTTGCCATAGTCACCCTGTAGAGGCATTTCTCTCTCAACAGTATCTCCATCTCTACTTTCCATTCAAAGAAATTGAAGGGAGTCAAGATAGTTTTCTGTGATTGATCCATAGCTCTAGAAAATCTGTCCCGGCTGTCAGTAGAAGGCTCCTAGTCACTGATGTCGAACCTGCAAAACAATTTTTGAAGGAGAGAATACAATATATACCAGCTCTGGTACCATGTGGAAATTAAACCCAGTAATAGATTAATTTTACTCACAACAATTATCAATTGATCATGGAAAATCACTCACAAAAGAGACTGAAAATGGAGCTGTAACACTAAACTGTATTATGTAAGTGTACAATAACCAACCCTGTAATAACATAGGTTTCTGAATAAATATAATACATCAAGAAATCGAATGCATGAGGAGGCATCCAAATCTAGCATAAAGCAGGCTTACAAAAAATAAGCAAATCCCCCATATGTGTAAAAAGTTGATCCCAAATCTGTCATGGAGCTCATGAATTGGAAAAAAGGCATAGGAAAGCTAAATAGTGGTGGAATGGAAGCTCATACATGCTTTTGCATGGAGAAAAGAGAGGAGGATGTGTAGGACAAAAAACAAGTCAACCTCGCATAGTCTAGCTTTTCCTTTTGCCTTAAAACACTGAAAAAGCAGAAAAAGCAAAAGGGCACCTAGGAGGCCAAGAATAAAGCAGAATTGATTCCTTTAGGTCTCCCATGCGCTACATGATTCAAATAAGGCAAGTTTGACCATTATGGATAGGCAAATAGAAACTTGCACAAGGTGGGACACATGAACTAGGCAAATAAGACAAAAATAATTAAATTAATGTCTAAGTGGGTAAACTATGGGTTGATTATTCTAACAAAAATGAAGTCCACATAGGTATGCCAATGGGATATGGCACCATTGCAAGCAATGGTGCAGCCCATGGCTCAAAATACCCAATCCCATTTACGATTTTCAAAACACAAAAACTAAATACACAAGAGCCATGAGAAATGCGAGTTTGCTCCACGACCAAAGCCACTACACCATTAAATTAAAAACCCAGGTCTATGCATTACAAAGCACAAAGGAGAATTCAAACCCCACAGAGAAACCCAACATCAAACAATGAACCACCACACAGATAGGATGAGATAAAACAAGCGTAAGCTTGTTGGCAAGGCTTACCGATTACATTCAAAACCCTGATAGAGCTTGAGTCATGCTTCTCTTCCTCATCATCCCTAGGCACCTGCACCAAATAAACGAAGCCCTGAATCAGAAGTATGACCATGAGTAAAGTCTCAGAATGAACACGAAATAGTAGGCAAGAAGACCCCAAGTGAGGCTTACATTCCTGGTCTGAAGGTCACCTCCATTAACCTCTACGTAGAGCCAATACAAACCCCATTTGAGAAGAGAAATGGAAAACCAATCGAGATCCAGGCCTAAGTGAGGGATACCACGAATGCCAGCGTGCATTAATGGAACCAGCCAATTTCCACCACCAAAACCAAAGCCCAGTAAGCTATAGTTTGGTAAAGTCGATTTAGTATAGTCTCCACCCACCATGCAATCGTTAAAACCCATCGTATATGGTCCCAACCATATGTTATATTGCCACCCCAATCATATCACAAGGTAACAAATTAGAACGTTTATGTTATAGCAAGGCTTAATATATTACAATGATAAGGTTTAGTGCATAGACTAGGCTTGGTCTACACTAGTCTTAAGTCAAGCTGCAAGACTTATATATTAAATATAATATGTACACCATAGGCTTAAGACATAACAACATGTGAACCATAGATTAAAGCCTTAACTTAATACAATGCAAATAATCCAAAATCTTAATGCTTAGTGAACATGGCATATGGAATATGCCATGTTAAACATTTGACCCTCATAAAAATCCAAGGTCCATCCTTAAGACAAGATAATAACCTATAGTACGAGATACGTTGGAAATGTTAATATTTTTTAATTAAATAAACATAAAACATAATTAATTACTAAGATGTAAAATGAAGAATTATAAACCAAAACAATGTATGAGTAGTGTACAAGAAATTTAGCAATGATAGTTAAATTGATGAGAATAGTATTTTTACCTGGTTATAATTTAGAGTCAGCAAGGAACCAAAGTCAACCATTAGTATGTTCTTTAGGATCAATACTTCCAATACTCTTTAAACAAGATTCCGTCGCAAAGTATGAACTGCATATAAAGTAAAATAGGTGCCTTAGTTCAGAGAACTAAGTAATCCTATGAACAAGTAACACCTTTACCTCTCAAGCCGTCATGGGAGAACGAGTCCCGCCACTCCACCCACTTTGTTTCCACAAACAAAGTTAAGTTAGGAATTTATAATCAACAAGTGTGTCTGTGCAGAAAGGATGAAGCATTTAATCCAGTGATGACACATAAGCAAAAAAAATTCTAACCATAATACGAAGTAGTAAACAGTAGTACGACATCGTAAGTAAAATATATTAAAAATAATGACTGAAATTAAAAGACAGAATGTAAGAACATCTTACGAATAAACAATGGTACTTGAAATGTATGATATAGTTCCGCAAGTGAATAATGTTTCGTCTAAGTAATTTTTACTAACCTATAAAAAAATTCAATTTTTGGAGACATCACAAGTGGTATCAAAGCCCAGTTTCAATAAGAAGAGACCTATGGGCGCACCAAGCTATCACTGTAGATAAAATAAAGTATAATATTAAATATTGGTGTCTAACATAAATTTTTCATGTTATTAATTTTTTTTGCAATTACAGGAATTTTTATAGGAACAGTTCAAATTATGAACACTGAGGGAGATAACAGCTAGCAAGGTAGAATGAATACCCCCACCCCAGAAGGAAAACTGGTAGTGGAGCTGAATTCTGATATATTGAAGACTATACACAGTCTTCAAGCAGAATTGTTGAGTCTCATAGAAGACAACCTGAATGAAATAAAGGAACAACAAGGTATAAACAAAGCATTACTAAGAAATATGAAGGGTGGAAGCCCACAGGGTAAACCTACCCAATCCACAAATAGTTCCAAAAGAGAATCGTACCATAAAGGGACAACATCCCTAGAGAAGGAGAAAAAGAGGAATGAACCCCTAAAGCACTGAAAGGAGATCATCAGATTCCTTCTAGTGATGACTCTCTTTCTCCCTAAAGAAAGAAGCAAAGAAGCAACGACAATCTTCAGGGGGAGTTTCGAAAAATAAGAGCTCCGAGATATTAAGGTGAAGTAAACACCAGGGAGAAGGCTAAAGAGTGGCTGCTAGGCATGTGTAAGTATTTCCAGGTTCATAACTATTCAAGTGAGATGAAGGCTCGTCTTTCCATCTATAACTTAAATGGTAAGGGAACAAGATGGTGGAGAGATTTAAAAAACACCAAGAAAGATGAGCTATGGGAAATATGCTGGGATACTTTCTGAAAACGTTTCCAAGAAAAATATATGTCGAAAAGGTTCTTTGACTGAAAAGTGAAAGAATTTCATGAACTATGCATGGGATCCATGAATATGGACACATTTATTAATAGATTTTTATATTTGTTGCATTATGTACCATACATCAAAGAAGAAAAGGTAAAGATCCAGCAGTTTTTAGGATGTATTTATCCCAGTTTTCCGGATAGGATTGAATTCGACATGCCTAAGACTTTGGATACCACACTACAAAAAGATAGGCTCTATTATGAGCATGGACAGCTGAGGCAAGAGAACCTAAACCAAAACCGAGACAAATCTAAGAAATTCTCTGATAACCACAAACCTGGATCCAACCCACAACCATACAGAAAGAAGAATAACAGCTTTCAAGTGAACAAGAATTTTAATAAATATGGTACAAATCCTTATGTACTAGCTACTAATGTTAACAAACCAATAGCAAGTGGATCCAATGCTACCCTGCTACAAATCAAGTGCTGGAAATGCAGCAGGCCTCATTATGCCCAAGATTGTAAAAACAAGACCGGTGGGGTCTTGCACAACTTACAAGAGGAACCAACTATTGAGGACATAGTTGGAACACCACGGATCTATGCAGCATTGGATGGACAAGAGGAATATCACCAAGCTACAATGGTTGAGATATAAGGTAATATCATGAATGCTTCTATTTCAATACTTATAGATCCTGGTGCTTATCGGAGCTATGTTTTGCCTAAAATTGTTGATGAATGCAAACTCGGAAAAGTAAAACATGATAAACCTCAGCTAGTTCAATTAGCCACAAGTACGAAATGGAAGGTTTCAAAAAATATTAAAAACTATGAGGTAAACCTAAATGGTTTTCTTATGAAATTAAACCTAAACATCCTACCTTTAGGATCATACGATGTACTTATCGGCATTTACTGGCTATAATAGCACTATGTCATGCTCGATTTCTTGCACAAGTCTTTATTGTGTATTGATAACCTAAGGAACCAAGTGAAGGTTCAATACATTCGAAATAAAGTTTCTATAAGACAAATATCTTCCTTACAAGTGAAGAAATGTGTTAGGAAAGGCTGCAACTTGTTTGCAGTAAACATCTGAGACATAGAGTCTGATAGGGAACAACGCATAAAAGACTTCCCCGTTATTGAATAATTCAAGGATGTGTTTCTGAAGGAAATCCCTAGATTACCTCCGAAACAAGACCTAGACTTTTCCATCGAACTAACCCTAGGATTAGTTTCAGCCTCCAAATCCCCTTACCGCATGAGTGCACCTAAGTTGGTGGAACTCAAACTGTGGTTGCAGGAGTTAATAGGGAAAGGTTACATCTGACCCAGTGTATCTCCATGGGTAGCACCAATACTATTTGTAAAGAATAAAGACGGTACTATGTGGATGTGCATCGATTACTGTCAGTTGAACAAAATGACTATCAAGAATTGTTACCTACTCCCCAGGATCGATGACTTGTTCGATCAGGTGGGAGGAGCTAGAATATTTTTCAAATATTGACCTACGATCTGGGTACTATCAGGTATGGATTCGTGATGAAGATATTTACAAAACTACCTTTCGTACAAGGTACGGGCACTACGAGTTTGTAGTGATACTGTTCGGGTTGACCAATGCACCTACGAACTTTATGTGTATGATGAACAACATATTTAGTAGGTATCTGGATAAGTTCATCTTAGTATTTATAGATGACATACTGGTTTATTCAAAGAATAAAGAAGAACACGAAGAACACCTTCATGTAGTACTACAAGTGTTGAGAGAACACGAGCTTTATGCTAAGTTTAATAAATGCAATTTTTACAATCCGTAGATTCAGTATCTAGGTCACATTATCTATGAGACAGGAATAGCTGTGGACCCAGAAAAAATTAAATCCATAAAGGATTGGCCTACCCTTACTAGTGTCACTGACATTAGGTCATTTTGGGGATTAACCGGATATTATCGAAATTTCATTGAGAACTTCTCAAGAATCGCTTGCCCCATGACCACTTTGCAGAAGAAAGAAAGTTCTATTGGACTGCTAAGTGTGAGAAACATTTTCAAAAGCTTAAGCATCTTTTGATGACCGCACTGATGTTACGAATTGCGGTTCCCCATGGGGATTTCATTTTTTGCACGGATGCAGGAAAGGAAGGACTTGGAGGGGTCCTCTTACAAAATGATCACACGATCTATTATGAGTCATGGAAGTTAAAAGAACATGAGCATAATTACCCTATGCATGATCTTGAGTTAGCTTCCATCATCCATGCTTTGAGGATGTGGAGGCACTACCTCACGGGAAGGAAATTCCTTTTGAAGACAGATAATATGAGTCTAAGGTATTTATTTGATGAACTAGATCTAAATGTGAAGCAAGCCATATGGTTGGCTTTCCTTAATGAGTACCATTTCGAGCTTAAGCACATTAAGGGAAGGAGAATAAGGTTTTCAATACTTTAAGCCGACGAACTCATGATTTATGAGGTGACCTTGAGTCAAACCAATGCATATTTGCATGAGGGGATTAGAGAAGCCAATGGAGTTGACATCCACATAGTACCATAATTTTGTTCTTGTTAGAATTGTATGATGTTAAAAAGTTGATGAGTCGTTTAAATTCTTCCTTTAAGTATTGGAAATTCATTTAAGTTATCACACATGCATGAACCACACATATCATTATATCACATAGGTCATCCACACATATCATGTTCCAAGACCAAGTCAACCATGATATCATGTTCCAAGATCAAGTCAACCATATATATTTATAAATTTGAACCTTGCTTTATATTATATATGTATATAGAAATAATGTTGTACAAAAATTGCCATGCCACATGGCCATAATACAAAATACCGGATCAAATAAAGCGAAACATGTACATGTACCTATTTGGGGGGAAGAGGTGGGTTGACAACAACCTCGCTTTGGTGCTCTTCAAGCACCACTGTCACAATAGGTTCCTACATAAAGTAACATATGTCAAAGCGATATGTAAGTTACAAAATGATTTTTCCAAACAAAGCGAAACATAATTAAAAGCATATTTCAAATAATACCCGTGTCTGCAAATCTACCTCTGCATGAGAGGGAATATGCTGTGAGACAATATACTCATCATGGGAAACCTGCATAAAACATGTTACATATCAAAATTAGGATACATATTGAATGTTACTTGATCAAGATATGTACACAAACATACAAAGAAAGCGATCTACATAAACATACATGCTGGCTCATCAACGGTGGGCCACCGGTTTGGTGCTCTTCACGCACCGGTGCCTCACTAGGGGCCTACATATAAAGTAGCATATATATGTCAATTTCATATAAAATAGTGAATCAAAGACATTTATACTACCTGGAAGGAAAATGATGAACTACCAAATAAAATGAAACATACATACCTGTTTGGGGGGAAGAGGTGGGTTGACAACAACCTCGCTTTGGTGCTCTTCAGGCACCACTGTCACAAGAGGTTCCTACATAAAGTAACATATGTCAAAGTGATATGTATGTTACAAAATTATTCTTCCAAACAAAGTGAAACATAATTAAAATCATATATATAATTAAAAGCATGTTTCAAATAATACCTATGTCTGCAAATCTACCTCTGCATGAAAGGGAATAGGTTGCGAGACAATATACTCTTCCTGGGAACCTGCACAAAACATGTCAAGTATCAAAATTAGGATACATATTGAATACATTACAATCTATACTATAAATATATAAATAAAGTTGGCAAATTAACAAGTATAGTTCTTACCCCTATTGGTGAAGAACCAAACCCATAAGCAATATTGACAGCTGCATCAATGTTCTCAACATTGATCGACAGACTGTGCGACTGTGGTGTGCCATGGGACACCAGCTGTATATTTGTTCACATAAATTGTTAGATAATTAAATAGAAAGAAAGTGTGAAACAATTGAATATTTTGACATGAAACAAAATATAATATTAAAATAATGAGTTTTACTTACAAAGCGAAGTAATCCATCATCTCAGAAGTTGCAAGCAGGGCCATAGCATATGCCTCGACACGATGTGCAAGGGTGTGGAGTAACATGATGCTCTGAAGACTCTGCATCTGCTCTGTGATCTGTAGATAGGCCTGCCGTAGAAGTGCCAGCCCCTTGGTCTACATTGCCTTGGACTTCAGTCCCATGCTCAAGCAATGTCTCTGCCATGTCAAGTAATGCCTCCTGTGTATACTCAATGACAGGACCTACAAGAGGATATACCTAAGGGGGTTTTGGTGTGCATGTTGGGCGTGGTACATAATTGGGATCTGTCTTGGCTCCTTCCCTATTTTGGGGCATCCCATGACCAACACCCTGGTTTCCTAAGAGATCAAAGTAGTTAACATGTTTCCCTAGGATGAATTCTGCATACAACTTCCTAAGGAAATAAAATGGGATGTCCCTATTCCCATGGGGGTCTTCATCAAAGACCATATACCAACGATCCATCCAATTAACCTTTATATTTGGTTCAATGCACCAGTCTATGGAAATGTGTGCTCAACTGGTGGGTGGAACCCATCCGGTGCTAGGGTCCCGGAATAATGAAAATAACTGGTCTTTTGTAATTTTAAGGGTTTTGATGTCTTTATGAGTCAATTCATCGGAGTAGTATTGCCTCCTAGATTATCTATATGAGGTAATGTTGTAGAGAGCTCCTTAGGCAACGGAAATTGTGTTTGTTATTATGTCCAAGGCATCGGCCAAAGAATCTCTCAAATGACCCCCCCCCTCTAATAGATGAGCTAAGGTGCCTCAATGATGCCAAGCGTGCAATAATCTGTGTGTTTCTATCTTGTTCCCCCTACGGGTTTGGGTTAGGTTGTGGGTTAGGTTGTTGTGGGTTATTAGAGGGTGGGTTTTCCACATTCTGTTGTTCATTTGTGTTGTCTGTTAATATTTAAACAAAAAATTGCAAGTTATTTTACTTAGAATCATTATTTGATTGTTCACATTCAATTATTTTTTAAAATTTGTTCAAAATAATTATAAAAAAATGAAATTATGAAAAATATTAAAGAATGGAAGGCTAAATGAAAAGGATTGAACTAGCATTTACCTGCCATTAGAGCAATCCACCTCGAACTCGACCTCGACCTCGACCTTGAAAAGGTAAAACACAAATCGCACTTACGCTATTTCGTTGTCCCGATGCTTTGAAAATGAGATTTGAGGGGCCTACGGCCTCTGTTTTGATTTTTTTTTTTGCTTTTGAATATCGCAAGTGTGATATATTGGATATGTGATATTGAAAAGTAAGGAACTTTTTAACTAAGTGTTTGTTGTCTCATGGGAAGTGCATCCCTCTTGTGCTTGCTTCTATCATACCTTGGATGATTATGCTTCCATTGAATGATTGTGTATTCATTTCAATTAGGGATTTTAAAGGCATTTGTGTTGATTTTAGTGTATTATTTTTTAAATTGGCACTTTTTCAATTGCTCCATTAATGATTAGTTTTCACTTTCATCTTTCCTTAGTTCACATAGAGAACTAATAAGTTCTTCCTCTAGATATACTTATTCTTCGGTTTCAAAGTCTTCTTTATCTTTGGAGACTTTTCTTTTTCTCTTAATGGCTTCATCATTTGTTTTGGGTTGTACCTCATTTTATTGAGAGAGTTTCTTTTGAATAAATATAATATATATTCTCCCAGAGCTATGTAGTTTAATTCCATTGTCCCATTTTGTTCTTCTCACAATATGATAGGCCATTCAAAATTGCATTCATTTTCTTTGGATTGTTTTTGTGTAGATTATTTGTTATTGAACCTTTTGGTTGATTCTTTGGATTTGTGTATCCATTATCAACTACACCCCAAATGTCAAGCTCAAAAACTTGCATATATATGCCTCTATTCTTATGCTCCATGGTACATAATCTATTCCATTTAAAAAGGGAACTTTTTTAGGATACACTAATTGAAAATCCATTAATATTGTCTTGATTATGACTTAAATATGATACTAAATTTTATTTCTTAAGAAGTATGGGAAAATTGTTTCTTCCCATACTTATTTAACGTCCTAGAACTAATTTTTGAATTATGGGTTAGCATAATTTTCCTTAGCTCTTCAACGTATTATGTAACCAAATTGATTATTTACATTTATTATAGCAGAATTTTCCTTAGCGCTTCAACTTATTATGCATCCAAATTGATTATTTACGTTTATTAGATTGTTTTGGAATGTTTTGGATGCATTGAACGAGCATGTCATTGGTCCTCAATTCATTTGTTGAAGTTTACACTCAAATTCATCCTTTCAATTCTTAGGTGGAATTTGCAATCCAATCGACCATATTGTCATGAATATCTAGTAGCGATGTGTGTGACCAAAGCACATACATTCACTAGTATATCGAAGTTAATAATTCAAATAAAAGGGAAAGCATACCATATTTTTCCATTTCTCATTTCGATCGTGGGTAAACTATTAGAACAATGTGACTGCATGCCCAAAGAATAATCGACATGGATGACAAAGGGAGTTTATTCAATAATCATGGGATGGTACAGGAATCTATCTCCCTCTTTTTTCATATAAAAAAATCTACTACTACATTCTCTTTACGTTTTCTATACATGATACAATAATCATACCAAGCATCTTAGTAACCCATTCTATTTCTGTGGGAATCATTATGCCTACAAGAAACACTTCAAACAATGATCATAAATATTTATATAGAAAAAATACTTAATCATTTATGAACATTGAGAATTAATAGCTTTAATGATGGCCAACATCTCTTTCTCATATGTGTTCTTTTTCAAATTATTATTACCAAATTATTTGTTAGTGAAGAGAAGGGGATGTCCTTTCGTTAAAATATGTTATATTCCTTTTCCCAGGCTCAAACAATACACTTGTCTAAAATTTACAAATTTGTACACATGGAATCCTTTAAGAGTAAAAAGGATCTCTCAACACACTTAGTTCATACGAAGGCATTATTTTCTTAGTAGGGTTGTTAAGGAAGAAACAATTTTCCCATACTTCTTAACAAATAAAATTTAGTATCATATAAGTCATAATCAAGACAATACAAAAATGCATATGTGATATATCGCATATGCGTTTGGTAAATGTTGCATATCGCACTTGCGATATATCGCATATGCGATTTGTAAATGTTGCATATCGCATATACGATATTTAACATCACAACACGCATATGCGATATATCGCATATGCGATACATTTCCACGAACCTTAGCCTTGTGTTTGGGCTCGGGTTATTCCGAACGTACCATCAATAACGCATATGTATTCTTCATTTGCACTTCGGAAGTGCATTTCTGATTTCCTAAGTGGCACCAAAAAGTGGAACCAACTTCGTGCGACTGCCCTAAAACATGTAAAAACTTTCGAAAGTTTTACCTTAACCTCTTTACTTTAGGTATTTTGTAAATTAATGTATGACACTATCTTCTTTGAACAAACCATAGTTAGGAGATAGTTAATTAATGTTAAAATGTTGTTTTAATTAAATGATATCATAAATAGTATTGTATAGTTAAGAGGTAGTTGTCCATTGGATGTAGGGTGGTTGGGAGGAACGATTGCTACCCTCCCCACCCATGTTCAATTCTCATATGTGACATGATGCTCTTGTTCAACCCCTATGTAATGATTGAGTAGATTACATAATTTGTTCTACTACTTAGTAGTTAGTCAATTAAGGTACATGACTATCATATTTGAATAAATTTTATTATATAGTTATGGGATACTTAATATGAAAAAGGTCTTATAGGAGGTCCACTAGGCGGTTAATGCTTGGACCACTTGTAGTTAGGTTCATGATGCCCACAATTCATGGAGTTAACCTTGACTAAGTAAATGAGTTATTGAGCTAATCTTGTTTTAGGTCAAAGGAGGTGGTTTTTGGGCCATGGTTTTTTTGGTAATGCATTGTATATGAATAAAATTTAAGACATCTAACCGAAAAGAACCAATCCCCATCATACTTGAAAGTTGGAGTCTAACAATTGATTGCAGAAAAGAAATAATGATATTTCTGAATCGTCATAACAGAGATTATTAATGAGATAATGTGGACTTGTTATTCAAAATAACAATATCTGCATTCCAGTTTTTTATTACGGTTGGTTAGGTATATATTCAAGTACAACTGGGGACTATTTCTTTCGGAGATCTTCGACTGGACAAACTTCTGAAGTTACTAGTTATGAAGCTTCAATTTTGAACCTTCTGAACTATTAGCAGCTTCGTAATTTTACCCACTTGAATACATGTGAAAATTATACTCTCCACGTGAACATTACAAAATACTCTGTCGTAATCGGACTTCATTTTCAATGTTGATAATGTTGATATCGTTGTAGTAAATAACTAGTCCAAACTCTTTGCATACATAGTTTTCATTATTATGAAATTTTATTTTTTTAATTACGAGTCATTGTTGGATCCATGTTTCCTACTTGTTCATCTCTCTCAATTATTGAAGTACTTATCAATTACTGAAGTCCTTATCATATAAGTTTTTACACATAGAACCAATTAAATAAAACTTTTATCAATTGTTGAATATGTATAAATGACGTAAACTAGTCTAAATTAATTAAAACTTCTATCAATTGTTGAATAGGTATAGATGACTTAAACTAGTCTAAATTTATTTAACTTTAGAAATATTAAATGTAAAGAGTATTTGAAAATGTAAAGAATACGAAATTTCTGTAAATATAAAAAGCAAAAAGAAATCGATTTTTCTTTAACCTTCAATAAATTAAGAGATAAGTTGTTCATGCTACTACCGAGTGGGTATCTTGAAGAGAAGGAGGAAAACTGCGTTTCGTTAGATTTAGAGAAGGAGGAAAACTGCGTTTCGTTAGATTTTTATCTTGACGTTTCGAACCACAAAGTAGGGTTCATCATCAGGAGAAAGTGTCTCCAAATGATGAACCCTACTTTGTGGTTCAAAACGTTGAGATAAAAATCTAACGAAACGCAGTTTTCCTCCTTCTCTTAAATTAAGAGATAATTAATACAAACTGGTATAGAACAATAATTGTGTGGGTATAAGAAGCAATGTGTATACATTATAACTCGCAAAAAACTAAACTACTTATACTTCTTAGTCTAAAGACTTAGGATATGAAAATTTGTATTAAACAATGTATTAAACCATAAATTATGTATTTATATTTCTTATGATGACATAAAAAAGAACATACAGCAAGGATGTTTTACCTTTTATAGAACTTTGGCTCTCAACATTTTCACAAAACACAGAAACTTGAGCTTTAAACTCTTCACAGAGTTTTTATTTTCTTTTCCACACAGTTGCTATTTTCTTCGCTTCTCCTTTCTATCTGTCTCTGAAGCTACAGTCTTAACATTAAAGAGTGTAATAACTATCTACCTAAAAACTTAGCTTCAACAATTTAATTCAACTAGCTTATATACCAGAGAAGTGAACTGACTCTCTAACAAAGCCATTAGGATCAGCCAGTAATTAATATTTCCAACTCTTCATCATGTCAGACTCTCTAACAAAGACATTTGGATCAGCCTGTAATTAATATTTCCAACCACTCATTAATATTGCAGCAAAAGCCAATAATTTCCATATAGTTGTCTTACCAAAGAGTGAAAGCCCTCAATCTTTTTAGCATGAGAAAGTTTAATATTTATATTTTTTAACAATTAAATCATTTATATTAAATCAATTTTTAACACGTTATGTAGTTATTATGCTTAGTTGTTTTATTGACCTTTTCCAATTCTATAATTGTTAATAGAACTAGTGTTGATCCACCTTAAATCTTCAAGCATTCAGAGGAATTTATTGTATTGATCTCTTAAAAAAAATTATCTTAATGTGTTTACATGTTTAAACAAATTTATACAAGAATTTTGATTCCTTATTTACTTTAGAAAATTGAGAGAAGATTATCTTTATATTGAAATCATTTTGTTAATTAAATATATTTTTAGATTTTGGATATTATATAAGATAAATATATTAAAAAAAACTTGACTTTTTAGTTTAGGACATGAATTATAAAATTAATTTTTAATTTTCAATTTAAGTCTATATAATTTTTTTAATAATATTAGAACCTCCTTTTATTATATTTTTTTATTCTCAACTATGCTTCATTTACAATACCCTTTTCATTTGCCATACCCTTAGTGGATCTAGAAAGATAATTCTTTTACAATCTTTTAAAGTTAAAATGATGAATCCATTCTAAACACATTTGTAGAACTCCTTGTTAATATTCTAAATAATTCTTTTACAATCTTTTAAACTTAAAATGATCAATCCATTCTAAACACATTTGTAGAACTCCATGCTAATACGATCCTTGGTTGATTTAGGGGTTTTTATCTATTAAGTAATTAGCACGACAATGAAGAAGAAATTTGATGAGTTAATCCTTCTTAATCTTATATTTAATCATTTCTTTTTTTTAATCATGTGGATGTTTTATATTTTTGTAATCACTACTATACAAACATGGATATTGATGTCACCTAACCATTGAATTGTTTCAGAATTTCATTTTTTTTTATGTATTCAACATATAAAACTTTGTTAGCGAATTTCATTTTGTTAAATGTATTCACCATATAAAACTTTGTTAGTGATGTTAGGATTTTCTACTAGTTTTGGATTTGACCGAATTCATCTACATCTATTAATATTTTGTTCTCACAAAGTTGTTCATTGGTTTTTTTGTTGCATCTTCTTAGCACTTTTTAACTTTTTGATTTTACAAACTTGGATTTTTATTATGATTTCTTATGCAAGAAATTTTGTCATTGTTATTAGATAGGTCTTTAGGGTTGTTGAAAAGTAATTCTACTTAATTTTTACCCCTTAAGTTTAATGGAAACTCAGAAAAATAAAATTATGATAGCTAAAAAGAATATATACAATATATTATTTTAAAACATGGTGTAAAAATATATATGAAACATAGACAATCCAATTACTTTCTACTATGTATAACTTTTATTTATCAAAAATTAGTATAACACCAAGAAAATGTTGCTCTCCTAAGATTAGTAATTTTTTCCTAATTTTTTTGCAAAATTGTAGTTGACAGACAATTCTTGTGTAGAATTATTTTCCATAATTTTTAATGTTGATTTTATATATATTTTTAAATTGAAAAAGTGAGTGAAGTTATGGAATGACAATATGACGCATTAGAGCTCATTATGAGGGTCCCAACACAATCATTAATTTTTTTTTTTAGCGTGTAGGCCTTCAGCTCTACTTATGCTTGTTCCTTTTCATTTTCAAATAAGGTGAACCAATAAAAAATTACAAAGAGAATAAGAGACCTATTTTTTTTAAAAGATGACATGTGACCAAATAGAAATGAATGAAAATAGAAAGCAATGATGTCACTCACTCTCACTCTATCTGCTCCAATCTCTCTCTCCTACACTCTCCCCCTACTCCCCTCCTCCTCCTCCTCCTCCTCCTCCTCCTCCTCTCTCTCTCTCTCTCTCTCTCTCTCTCTCTCTCCTATAACAACCTCCTATCTCTCCCTCTCTAACCAACCTCTTACCCCCTACTCCTAACAACCCTCATATCTATTCCTCCTACTCACGCTACCCCTAATCTCCATTATCTCTTTGTCTCTCCTAATCCCCATCCCTTTCTCTAACCCCTAACCCACACCTTTCTCTCTCTACCCCAACCACCTAACAATCGCCATTAATTTTTCATAAAAAACTCATAGTATCTTGCAATATCTTATGACTCTCAATTGATACATTTAGATACAAGTAGACCTATCGCAATAAAAATAGAGTAGTATATATTTAGATTGTCAATTTTGTTGTTGTTAGCATGGAGATGATAAAGAATTAGGAAAACTTGTCTCATATTGATTTAGGAAACAAAACATGTCGTAAGGGAATTGTCAACAACCATTTTTCTAGATTTTGTACATAGTTCTTCTTTAGTAATAGGTCATTAAGGGTGCATAGAATAATGTAGAGATTCTATATACAAATTTTGTGGTAAAGTAAGAACCACCCAGAAAATATAATCCCCAAGTTTTGTGAGGTACATGTCATCTTAATTAATATGCATATGATAAATTCACAACAATCGGATAATGCATAGGTAAATTTACAACATCTAGGTGATTAAAAACAAACATAAATTCATTTTTTGGCAACAACTCAGTAAAGGGGAAACGACTTAGGGTGAATTTATGCATATCAAGAAATCATTCATTCCATAATTTGTATATTTTTATGCACATAAATGCCATAAACATGAATTTCCATAATGCTCTTATAGAAAATTAACATATACCTTTATATTATTTATAAACCTTGAAATTTCACCATTAATTTCTCCTAACTATTATCTAAGAGGAGAACTTACAGAGAAATAAAATTCTATAGAATAAGTTTTTTTGAAGATTTTCTCTTGAAAAATTCAACTAGTTGTGTGTGAGGCACACTCTACCTAACCATCTGACTCATCCATCCTATATTATTTCAACTCAAGTCCACCCCCAAGATGAGATTCAAACATTAACCATATGTATCTCACCAACCCCCTTGGTTAACTCATAGGGATGAAAAATGGGTAATTGGACACTTTAAGTAATTATAACCAAGAAACAATAAACAATAGCTTTAATCCAATTTTATGTCAATTTCACATTCAACCTACAAAGTTCCTTCACATACACAAAATGATACTCTTAAGTGAAAGTGTCAAAATTCCAGTCGAGGTTTCAAGCACAAACCGTCATGTAACTAGTTAATTCAAACAATTAGGCTATAATGGAAAGAACAATACTTACAAAACATAATTTCATCTACCACAAAGAATCAATTTATACTCATTAGAAAAATCCCATAGCTATAATCAATAATTAACAACAAAGAAATGCTAAACTGCATTAAACAATTCACACTTTGCATAGAGTTATTAGATTCACAGTTCTTCACAAGCAATTAGTAACAATGATAATGGTTACACTCTGTTGTTTTCTTCTTTTTCCCATACCTATTCCAACATACCCAAAGAGCAGACCCATCATCATGCAATAAATGATATTTTCAAGAGAATGGGAACTACAAAAAGAATATCAAGGAATTACGAATCCCATTGAGGTAAAATAAAGGATAAATGGATTAGGGTGATGGGAATATTTAGGGAATTCCGAGGTGAAAAAGGAAAACTGACTATCTACACTTACTCCTCTAGTCCATGTTGTACAAAATAATTTGATTATGTGATGTAAGGAATAGTTGAAATTATTCCATTTGAATTTTATTTTCCTCTCGGTAGCTATGAAGCACAATAGGAATATATTTCTAAAATTCATCCATATTTTTTAACAATCTAAATCAATGGGGGCTATGTTGTGACATAGGGTAAGAGAGGTAAACAATAGTCAACCAAGGAAGAGATAGCAATGTTGGAAGTAATTAGCAAGGAAGGGGAGGATCTAGAAGTATCAAAGGGAAAGGTAGATAGGGATGATACAAAATAAGTTGTAGGAATATGTAACACTCCACAATGATAAAAATCAATGTTTTCATATGAACACAAGCGACTTATTATCTTATCATACATCTCTTTTTTTTAAATAAAATTCCAATGCACAACTATTACTCATAATCTATCATTACATGTGGTTACCACACATACTTAGGGTGGGGGATTTTGTTTTTTCAGTCTAAGTTGGAAAGCACAACTTACTTATCCTATCGGCTAACACATTTTTTTTTGCTTCCACTTCTACAAGTTTCAAGTACAATCAGGTTCATATGAACTATAGTTGTTGAAGCAAAAACTTTCCTAGCATTTCTAAGCACAATTGCTTTCAATACAAACTTGTATTTACTAAACAAAAACTTGGTTGTTACAGGAACAGCTATTAGCTTTTACACTTGGACCTCGAGGATGAAATATAAACCAATTACTTGCATGGTTTAGAGAAGGATAATGATTGTGGTAGTTATCACATGCGAAGGAAATGTTCTTACTTTAATTGTTTGGGTCTTTAACTATCTCGTGCTAGATAAATTTAAAGGTGAATGGGAAATGTGCTGGGTGACTAGTTTCTGAGGATTATCCTCTTCATTAAACCCTATAACCGAGTTCTCTTTGGTCGATACTCATTTAATGATCTAATTAGAATCATGATAGTGTTATTAACTTAAAATGAAAAATCCTACCTACGAAGAATCTTGGTTATTCGATGATCGTAAAATGTTTCTAGCTTGAGTAAAGTCTAAGTAATAGTAACTACATGCACCCTTTTGGTATCCACGAAGAGGTATCTTTCTTATATGTATCTTATCAACACTCTTAGGTTTGAGTCCCGGCTCATCCTATAACTCTAACTTTGTTTGGATTTAAGTTTGTATATATTTAACTCAACATTAGTCCATTTGACATATGCACGACCTAGGTAATCTATCAACCTTGAGTTTTAGGTTTTGATAACATCAACAAAACTATACCCAAATGAGTACAAGGGTATCACTGCAAAAATTATTCTTAACTAGGGTTAAGATAGGATAGAACCCGAGTTTATAGTATTCTTTTTGAATGTGTTTCCTTTTAACAAGATTAATCATAACAGGAGTATAGTATCTAAGTAATAACATAAGTTCAAGTATCTATACCTCTACATCCTCTACTATTACTTTTATGAAGTCATTGCCCATGTGGTGACATGGAAATATTTAGTAAGCTAATATTTTATCTAGATTAAGTTTGGACATAGAAATGGGTTATCAAGAGGGTAACTTCTACAATGTACGGTTAGGGTTTAGACTACAATCATTAAACATTTTATTTTAATAATAAAAATAAACTATTATGTGTGGTTTATAATTTAATTCCACCAGCCAATTAAGGAAATATTAATACAACACAAAGTAGTTTATTAAACATAAACAATAACCAAAATTAAACTTTATTTGAGTTGAAAGTAATACTAACATTGAGAGTAGCATTTCTAACGAAGCATACTTTCAAACAATAAGGAAAAACATATCTTGGGAGCTAGGTTTTGAGTAGCCATGCTCCACCTGGTCTTAGGATCTCGACGTCACTAAAGACTTGCAAGCATCCACCCCCTTTCCTAGAACTCAACATATCCAACTAAAATTTTCCTTCCAAGCTCCACCAAATTCCACAGAAAAGTTACTACGAGATCCTGAAATCTCTCAAAGCATATGAGTTCCATTTCTCAGAGTCTATTGATTCAATGATTTCCCTGAGCTTAACTAATCACACTTAACCACACTAAGTCTCGTAGCTCTCATAAAATTACTTAAATCATGTTACATGCACTAGCCACATAAAATGATAGTCCATTTGTCAATTCATAGCTTGAAAGTTCATTTCTAAGCAAGGCTAAAAGGATTTACCTTCTTCTCCTTAGAGAAAATAGGGCTGAGGTTTTTCCTTATGCATCATTTGTATATGACCCTCGGACTTTTTTGGCTAGTAACTACATGTTCCCCAATTGGCCACTTGTCCCCTTAGGGATGATAAGCGTTTAGCTATTAAAATAAATAGGAGTTATGTTGATTCACAACAAGGTTGTTCAAAACAATTCAAAAATTTAATCATCATAATTGAAAACTATATATTTACATTACTAATCGAAATCCTAACTTAACAAAATACTTATCATCCTTTACATATTTATTAAAATATGTCCAAGTGTGTTACATAACATATGTTATAATTGGTATAAAAAAGGAACATGATAATTTCAAAAAAATGAAAAGGGAGAAAGGAAATATTAGTAAAGAATAAGTTATGTTAAGGCCTTATTTGATGAATATCCAATCGCTTAGATTCCAAAAAAAAGCATAATATAAATGTGCACATTTATCATTTCATTAAGGATGACCATTGTTTGATAACCACAATATAAATCCTTGCTTCAAACACATTGAAGGACTACAATTATCTACTAAATAAAGTGTAATGCCATAAAAAAAAATGTATCCATAATACATCCCTCCATAAGAAAGGATCCATCTTTCAATGCAAATATAATTGACCATGAAATTTCTAGGGTGGGTCATTACTCCTCATTTATTGTAAATCAAAATAAATGAACTTACCTATAATGATGATTATGTAAACATCATTAATTTTGACATACTTATGATATAGAAAGGAAATATTGCAAACCTATCCTCTCTTGTCATACAATGATACAATAATTTTGACATGCTTATGAAATCATTATATTCCCACTAGAATATAGATACATTGAATCCAAAATATACTTCACTTCATTCATATAGGCTCTTTGACATACTTACGAAATCATTATATTCCCAGTAGAATATGGATACATTGAATCATTAAAAGAAATTTGGGGTCTAAAATGGGCCTTATAAGAAAACGTGCCAACAATAAATTTTGTGAGTTGTAATTCAAGAACCAGTAGAATTTCAATAAAATGAGTCAACCATAATGGTTGAATTGACATATTTGTCATAAAAGAAAACTATTTTTTTTGTTCGTATTTTCGACATATCTCCCTGTGTTTTTACTCAAATTTCGAGAGAGAGAGCTCGTTGGATGTGGAATTTAATTCTGCATCCAACGAGTACCCACACTCCATACATTTGATGGACCCCACTACCCCAAAAACAAGAATTTCCTGAAAAAATGTAATGATGATGTCATCATCACATTTTTTCAAGCATTTCTTGTTTTTGGGGTAGCGGGGTTCTTCAAAAGTATGCAATGTGGGTACTTGTTGGATTTGGAATTAAATTATACATCCAATGAGCTCTCCCTGTCGAAATTTGAGAAAAAACACAGGGAGATATGTCGAAAATACGAACAAAAAAAGTAGTTTTTTTCATTCTTCCTCCAAAATTAATAACTATTATTTTATTATTTTAATTATTATTTAACTATTTTAACTATTATTCTATCATTTTCCTTAGGAGGCCCATTTTAGACCTCAAATTTCCTCTAATGCCAAAAGATATTCCACTTCATTCATATAGGCTCTTGCATAGATAATCTATTGTTGACTAAGATATAGGTGCTCAAAAAAACATGACATATGTTTCAACCCCCTTTCACATGTACTCACCTATTCATCACTATAAATGTTGGTTGTAAGACATCTCATCGATTATCCTTAGATATACATTATTACATACTTCACTCTAGTATCATAAAGACATGCCATATGTTTTAAACCCTCCTTCACGTGTCATGGGCCTATTCATCACTCTAAATGTTGGTTGCAAGATATTCCATCAATTCTCCTTGATTAAGTATTTCACACTAGCATCATTGATTCTTATGTCAATTTCAATTGTTAATTTCAGCCCCTCCCTCTAATTTAAACTAAAAAATATTGGTTATACTAACAAAAAAAAATGATCTTTGGTATTAATTTGGCCACACTTTATAATCATTTTTGTGCCATGCCACAATAGCTTTTAATATAATTGTTAGAGTCATGTTCTACTATAATATATAATCATACATAATTTGGAAAACATAATATCAACCTTGCATGGAGACCATTCACTTATAATTGTTAAAGTAACAACACTAATGAAGTTTGTTATCCAACTTTTTGTACCATAAGTTGGGTTACCTGAGGAGCCGCCAGTTGACAGACTTGTTCAAAGTCTGATTCCAGTGTATCAGTTGATCTGTCTGCTTGTCTAGCCAATATTGGCTAGTCACTTTTTTATTTGAATAATTTTGACCATGGCCCCGCGGGGTTTGTAATAAAATGTGCTAGTAGGATATTTTTGAGTGGTTCAGTCTCCTGAGACGTAGAATCTCAAATAGGGTATTCCAGGGAGTTTTTTGCCCCTGACAATTATGCTTTGCCTTCAGCCGAGTATAATTGACGAGGTTTTCTCCCGCTTCCTCCAAAGCTGGAATGCTCGATGTTGAATTCTGGGCCTTGGGGGGTTATTAGAGCCCAACTGAGTGTTATAATCCTACTAGACATTATTTAGATAGATCATGGTCATGTCCTAAGTCATCTGGACACATAAAAAAAATTCGAAAAAATCTTTTTCGAACAGTGAAAAAATATTTTTTTAATTTTTAATTACTTTTCCTAAGTTTTTTGGGTTAATTTTTCCATAAATTAAATGGAAAAAACCCGTTCATGATCCGGACTCAGAATTCAGTGATTGAAGGCTCTAACCTTAAGCCAAAAATCATTCTTGATCAGCCAGCCAGTCATAACCAACTTTCAGTTCAGCAATCGGACACATAATGCCTTTTTATTCAAAAAAGTCAGTTTTGAGTAAAACATGATTTTTAGTAAAAAAAAATGATTTTTATTAAAAAATGATTTTTATTAAAAAAATGATTATTTTGGAGAAAACTAAAACTCTCCAAATTAAATCAAATTTAATAAAATAAAAGGCTAAATGACATCTCATTGAACACTTATGATGATTAGAGTTATCATAACTCATCTTCAGTCATCATTAAGAGAGCAATTAATTTATTATCAGTTATTAGACATGTCATCTCCAGCTAAAGATGAGATGGAGAGCTCTCATTGGTCCCGTGATTTAATCGAGGTGAAGACTGAAGCTTACACCATTAGTGGGCTTCCCAAACCTAGCTCAAGCTCCTGCCAGACCTAAAGGATGATCTTACCTACATCCAGACTCACACATGTGGCCTCATCCTTGGCTTGTTTTCAGTGCACAGGTTTGGAGTGGGGGCGCCTTGCCTGGGTGGAGGCCTCCCCTCACTCCCGGTTCTCCGGTTTAGGTCTAGGCTCTTTGTTAGGTGGCTAAGCTATTTAGGGTTGGTTTTTTGGTTTTAAGGTTTTAGCACTCTCTCATGTGTTAAAAAGAGGCTCTTTCAGCTCTATTTGGATGGACTTTTGTAGCAGAGTTACTCTGAAAAAATTGTATCAAGCATTTGCTTTAATTTGTTAATAAAGATCAGACTTTGGAGGTCCATGAGCTCTTGGATGTGGTAGTTTTTTGCAATTGGTTGAGGTGATATTGTCTCTAACCCCTATTTTCTTTAATGCTTATGTGAGATTCAATTGTTTATTTGTTAGCTCAACAGGGCCATTGTTGGCACAGTAGAGCAATCATTTGTAGTTCAACTTGATTGTTTATGCGAAGTAGATTAGTATTTTGATGGACATGAGTAATCAGTATATACGTAATGTTGATCATGATTCAATTTTCTTAGCATACTAGGATGTATTTTGATCTCATGTTTTGTGTTGAGTTGTAGTGTGTTTTCAGGCTTCACAGGTTGAAGAAGGGTGTGAGCTCAGCAGCTTCTATCCCAGGCTTCAAGCAACCTTTTTAATCTAACACTTTCATTACAGGACCTACAAAGATCTTCTTCTTCAAAATACAAAAAGAAAGTTGGGAGTATAGCTCTCTCTCTTGGGTTCCATCAATCATTTCAAATACTTTCTTGGTTACCGAGCTTCCCTCTTCTAGTTCTCTCTTTGCTCCTCGATCCCCTTGTTTTTCTTGCTTGCTAGTCTTTTCCTCCTTGCTTGGTTTTTCCCCTTTTTATCATTCCTTCATCGCTGCCCTCTTTTCACTCAGCTTTGCAGCCCTCTTTCTTCTCTTTGGACAGCCCTCGTTTTACCTAGTTTTCACCCCTTTTTTCATGCTTTGGACTGATCTCTTTTTTCTCCTTGTGGACAGCCCTCTTTTGACTGTTCGCTGCCTTTTTTTTTGGACTATTTTACAGCCCCCTTTTCTCCGTTTTGGACAGCCCTAGCATGCCCTAGTTTTCCTTCCTTTTTTGCCCCTTTTTTGCTTTATTTTTTGGGCCCTCTTCAACCTTGTTTGTGGCCTTTTTGTCCACTTTTTGTTCGCTGTCCTGTTTTTTCATTTTTATTGACAACCATTTGTTTTCTCTTTTGCTGTCCCGTTTTATTAAATTTTTGTCTTCCTTTAGCTTCATAGTTGGCTGCCCCTTTTTTCCCCTTCTTTGGTTTTGATCCTCCTTTCGTTTTCTTGCCTTCTTTCCCTCATCTTCCTTTGTTTCAACCCTCTTTTCACTTTGCTCTTTCTCTCTCTTTCAAACTTCCTCTTTCTTTTTTTTTTGTTGAAAAGTTTTGAGAAAAGTTAAAAGTAAAAGTAAAAGTACTCTCCTTTTTTACACAAGTCCCGATATTAAGTAGAGTGATTTTGCTTTCATTTGAAAAGTCCTTTCAAGGATTAAAATCCTTAAGGCACTTTGTATAAAGTTTAATAAAAAATATTGTGTTTGAGTGGGGTTTTTAAGTCCCCACTCTAATCCTCCCCCATTTGGGGAGGCTTGTGTTGTGTGTATGCTTAGATTAGTGCTTGTTTTCATCATTGATTATATCTCATGCTTAGATCACTAGTTGTTAATTAATCACTTCTAGATCATTAATTAAGTTGATTACTCTGTTTTAAATTGTATACCATTATAAGTAAATCAACTGTGCAAATCTCTTGAATCACACCATAAGGTAGATCAAGAGTGCTCTCTATCGGAGAGTTGTCTTTTCATTGTTTAATAAGTTAATCAATTAATCTTGAAAGTCTCTTGAACTTGTCGTAACACAATTCAAGAGCACTCTCTATCGGAGAGCATCCTAGGTTTGCATAATCCCTGCATTAGTTTCATCAAGATTAGCTAAGTCTCTTGAACCGTTGTCATAAGACAAGGTCAAGAGTGCTCTCTGTCGGAGAGTTTTAATTAATTAACTTAATAAAATTCGCAACTCACATCCCTTTAAATAATTAACCCCCTTCCCCCTTTGCCGGAGTATGCTCTGACCGATCTTCGATCGGAATACCCAGAAATGGCATTGGATCTCTAAACCCCACAAGAGGAACTTAACTAAAACTTTTCCCCATAACCAACGCACCGGCGTTGTTCGATAAATACTGAGGCATGTGGGCAAATTCCAAGTGTGGGCGCCGGGCTACCTAATCTGGGCACTGGTAGTTAAGTTATTGAACACTTACCTTTGACCCCAGACAGGTTCGTCATGTCCTCGAACGGAGCCACTGAAGGTATTACCGGTTAGGACATCTAGCCACCATAAGCAAAGATCGCAAGCAAAAAACTCTTAAAATCTACCAAGAGCACTTGCAAAACCTAATACTCACTAGCTTAAATTCCTAGACTTTATTTCATGCGCTTATTTGACTCCATA
>LPNX010246593.1:489514-508864 GCA_001517045.1 Pseudotsuga menziesii
TACCCCTACCCCTAAAAACCCTTGTATCTATTCCTCCTACTCACCCTATTCCTACCCCCCCTCTCTCTTTATCTTTCCTAATCCATGTCCCTTTCTCTCTCTATCCCCCTCTCACTCCCTCTCTCCTCGACCCCTAAACTGTTGGAATTTTTGCAACTTCAGAAGCTATTCTATTGTACTTGTATTGTACTTCCTTCAGAAGTTGAACTTGTTGTACAAACCCTAGAAAGAACAATGTAAACATTGGGGTGAAAATCCAACAATGAAAGAAAGAAAATATAAATTTATATTTCTCTCCCAAGATAAGTCAACCCTAGTTAATTTTCCTAATGGAAAATCAGTATAAATAAGAGGCACCCCTCATTATTCCACACAGCTACACAGTGCAGTTCACAGTTTTCTAAGAGAGAGATGTTGACACATATTGAAGGAGAAGACTATTTTGGGGGTTTCTAACTCTCGAAGATACTTCCATCTTTTCTATTTCTTCATTTTACATTGATCCCAGAATTATTATCTCTAGACGAAGGTTGCTAGGTTTTCTCCCATTTGGGTTTCACAGGATAAAAATACTCGTGTTATTGTTATGTTCTTTGTCTATCTTCTAGTGATCCTATTAAGATATAGTTCTATAATCTTAAGAAAATATAACATGTTATAAGAGAAGTGTTTGAAGAATACATTGTCGAAACTGTGTTGGAAACCTGCTGAAACTAGGTTTTAATGTTTCAAGGTCTTCACTCAACCTCTTGGAATAAAAAAGATCCTTGGGAATTTTGCTCTAAGGAGGGTGCATATTTTGGTGAAGAAAGAATTCAATTCTTAGAATTTTTATTTTTTTATCTAATTCGACACCTACAATAAAAATTAGGGTTTTAGTTTCTCACCCACTCCCTCCATATTTTTGGCATGACTCTACCTCTTCTCAGCTCACCTTTCTAGGGCACATTTATCAATGTCATTTTTCCAAAACACCAACCTTCAGTTTTGACCTAGTCTATGTTAGGGTTTCAGATCCATATATACAGTCAAGATGATCAATATGAAGGTTGAAGATCGTCTCGAAGGAGCCTCCAACTTCATCCCCTAGAAGTATAGGGTTATTATTCTACTAGAAGAAAATGACCTTTTACAGTTTGTAAATGAAAAGTTTTGAGAACAAGAAGTTGAAGAAGACAAACCTCGATGGAGGAAGAATGACTCCAAAGCAAGAAGGATTTTGGTGAACTCAGTTAGAAGCCACTTGGTTTCTCAAATATCAAAACCTTAAAGAGGAAGATAGCAAGGAATATGTTCAAAACCTCAAAGTAGTTATTCAAAGATAGTAGCATCATTGTGATTCTCACAATGAGGAATAAACTGTCAAATATGAAGATGATGAAGTCCAAGAATATTACCTCATACTTCATGAGTATCACTGAGCTCCAAGAAAAGCTAAACTCTAATGGAGAAAATATTGAAGAAAAGGATCTCATTATGAACACCTTAAATGGTCTCCCGTCATATTGGGAATATTTCATTCAAACTATATGTGTTCGAACCAAGTTTTCCAAATTTGATAAGCTATGGGAAGAATGCACTCAGGAAGAAACAAGAATCACAACATGTTAAAGACTTCATGGCACTCAACCTAAGTAAAATCAAGCGTTCATATCTCATGCCAAGAAAGGACAGGGAAGGGGAAGGAAGCCATACAATCACAGGAATAAATATAAGAGATCAATTCCTCCCCAATATCAGAATAATAAAAAGAAGTATATGTCTCTAATCTAATGCTACAGGTTCAAGAAATACGGTCATTATGCCAATAGCTGTCGAAGTTCACACAAAAAAAAGCATGAACCTTCAACTATTGATGTAGAAGAAGATAATCATCACAAGAAGCAGCAGAATGAAGATCATACATAATTCTTCTTCATATCATCTCTATCAGGTATGGTTCCCACCACTAGTGATACTTGGCTCATAGATAGTGGTGCATGTAGACACATAACATGATATAAAGAAAATCTATCATAGGTAGTTCACAAAGATTCTCATCTCCATGTTGTACTTAGATATGATGCTAAATACATTGTGAATGGGTTTGGGGATGCCTCCCTTCAGCTAGAGTCTAATGATACTCTACACTTAAGTGATGTGCTCCACATACCTAGTATGAAAAGAAATCGTGTATCCATATCAACCTTAGAAGAAAAAGGATATAAGGTAGCATTTTTAGATGGAAAAGTACTTACTTGGAATAAGAACTCAAGCATGGATACTGCCAAAGTAATATTTATGAGAGAGGAGAGCTTGTATCGACTGAACACTCTACCATTCTAAGCCTTAGTCCATGAATCTACAAGTATGAGTAAGCTATGGAACAAAAGACTAGATCATTTAAATTATAGATCTCTCCCGTCAATAAAGAACTTAGTTATAGGTATACCAGTGCTACAGGTATTCCATGATGGAACATGTAGACGATGTACAGTTGGAAAGAATTCCAAGAAATCATTCCTCGATAGTGAGATAAGATCCAAAGAAATATTTGATCTAATGCACTCTAACTTGTGTGGCCCAATGATAGGTGCCTCAATGGGAGGATATCATTACTATGTGACCTTCATTTATCACTACTCACGAAATACTTGGATCTACTTTCTTAAGACCAAGGAACTTGAGGAAGTAATCAGTAAATTCAAGGAGTTGAAAGCACAAGTCAAGAATTTTTCAAGGAAGAGGATCAATATTCTAAGATTAGATAATGGTAAAGAATAAACATCTACATAATTCAATGATTTATGCAAAGAAGCAGGAATTAAGAGGGATCTTACAGTTCCCTACAATCCCAGAAAAACAGGGTTTTTGAAAGAAAGAACAAAACAATTGTGGAGGCATCCAAATCCATGATACATGACCAGGTTCTACCCATGTTCTTATGGAAATAAAGATCCATGATAGTCGTATATGTCTAGAAAAAATTCCCACATAAGATAGTGAAGAACATGAATCCCAAAGAAGCTTTTACAGGAGTAAAACCAGAAGTGGGTCACCTCCGAATCTTTGGTTCTCTAGTCTACATACATATTCCCATGGAGAAAAGTACAAAGTTAGAACCTTCAGGAAAGAAGGGAACTTTCATGGGATACAGTGAATTTTCAAAGGCCTACAAAATTTATATCCCAAGATCCAGACAGATTGAAGCTATTAGGGATGTGACCTTCAAAGAAGAAATGGATTTAAGGAAAGGAAGAGGATCCAACATGGAGATCATTGATGAAGAAATGGAAAGGAGATCATCTACCCCTCTAGTTCAGAATGAATTAGCAAAGAAAGATCAACCCA
Organism: Pseudotsuga menziesii; assembly: GCA_001517045.1. Taxonomy (NCBI): domain Eukaryota; kingdom Viridiplantae; phylum Streptophyta; class Pinopsida; order Pinales; family Pinaceae; genus Pseudotsuga; species Pseudotsuga menziesii. The sequence continues at coordinate 492,845 of LPNX010246593.1, forward strand.
TCGATCCCATTGATCTAGGTATGATAGTTGACATTCCTGAAGATACGGCAGTAAGACAAAAATTACCTAGATGGGAACAACAGACCTTACAAGATGTTGAAGGGCATGAAGCCCCACATGGTGCTTCCCGAGAAAGTAAAAGACCTCAGAGTTTCTCCAGTTATTTAGCATCGATGAATCACATCATTGATTCAGAACCCACCACTTATGAAGAAGCATCTAGACACCAAGTTTGGGAGGATGCCATGGTGGAAGAATATCAATCCATCATGAAAAATTATGTGTGGGAGATTGTACCGATACCTAAAGGGAAGTCATTTGTAACTTCCATATGGTTATACAAAATCAAACATGGAGCAGATGGGAGTATTGAAAAATACAAGGCCATATTTGTTACCAGAGGGTTCTCTCAGAAAGAGGGAGTCGGTTATGATGAAACATTTGCTCCCGTGGCTTGATATACTTCCATCAGATCAATCATTTCTATTGCTTCAGTTATGGGATAGAAGTTTTATTAGATTTATGTCAAGACAACCTTTCTCAATGGTATTATTGAGGAAGAATTATATATTGAACAACCAGAATTGTGTGTTGTCCATGGAAAGTAGTCTCACGTATTCAAGATGAAAAAGGCTTTATATGGACTCAAGAAAGCACTCTATGCTTGGTATGGATGAATAGACATATTCTTGGTGAGTCAAGGATTCACCAAGAGTGATACAGACCCCAACCTTTACTACAAGGTTGTGAATAATGAGCCATTGATTTTGGTACTATATGTTGATGACTTGTTTCTCATCGAAAATGAGAAACTTATGATTTGGTGTAAGAAGAAACTTTCCTCTGAGTTCAAAATGAAGGATCTTGGATTGATGCATTAATTCTTTGGATTAGAAGTATGGTAGAGGAAGAAGGGTATTTTCCTAGGTCAAGGAAAATACACCATAGATATACTAAAGAGATTCAAAATGTTGGACTGCAAGTCCATAACTACTCCAATGGGTGCAAACTTGAAGACGCTGAGGGATTCTGCTTCATATTCAAATTTGATTGATCCCACTGTGTATCTCCAGCTGATTGGGTCCTTGTTGTATCTGATGAACACCAGACAAAATATTTGTTTTGTTGTGAATGCTCTCGGCTAGTTCATGTGCAAACTAAGGCATATTTACTGGGTTTTTTGCAAAACATGTGCTCAAATACCTACGTGTCACTATGGTATAGGGTCTACAATATGATTCAACATGAGACTTAAAATTGAAAGGGTTGACATACTCGAAATGGGTTGGATGCACTATTTATAGGAAGAGTATTTCAGGTTGTTATTTTAGTGTGGGTTTTGCAGTAATTTCTTGGTGTAGTAGGAAGCAGAAATCAGTATCTCTTAGTATTACATAGGCCGAATATATGGATTCTAGTTCAGTATCCAGAGAATCATTTTGGCTTCATAAACTTCATGCAAGATTGTTTGGCCAGATTCCAAATCCAACCGTGATTCATTGTGATAACCAAGTTGTGTGTAGATGTCAGTGAGCCCAGTATTTCATGACAAATCAAAGCACATAGAAATTCGATATCACTTCATATGTGATATGGTGCAGAAAGGTGCATTCGAGCTATAGTACATTTTGACATATGAACAAACTGTAGATGTTCCCACCAAGCCTCTTACCATGGTGTAATTCAAATACTTTCGTGGAATACTTGGAGTATAAGACAACACATCCCTCCTTGAGAGGGAGATATGACTGAGAGACATTTATCATAATTTTTCCCAGGTACCTATACTTGTCCAGGTTATCAGCAAGGTATGGGAGAAATCCCATCGAAATATCAAACATACAGGTAGTATATGGCCAGGTTCACACAGGTGCCTTTGCTCGTCCAGGTGCTCAGCTAGGTATGTTATAAATGTCATCGACAGATGAGTAAGAAATATAGTAGATGGTTGTGTGATTGAATGGGTACCTCTACTCGTTCAGGTTCTCATGCAAGTATGGGAGTACCCCATCGACAAATGAGACGAACATGTAGTATATGGTTTTGTATGTGTGCTCATCCAAGATCTCTAGCCAGGCATGGAAGTATTCCATCGTTAGTAGAGACAGGTAATAGAAGATTTTCTCTAGACATTCATATAGAACAAATTCATAATAACATTCTTAAAGGCAACCTTCACTACATTTAGAGATGATAGAGACAGTATAGATCTACAGATGAAACCCAAATGATTGTGATGTTGATGAAGACTAAAGAATGCCTTCCTTGTTGAGAGGGAGTGTTGGATTTTGTGCAACTTCAGAAGCTATTCTGTTGTATTTGTATTGTACCTCCTATGAGAATTGAAATTTTTGTACAAACCCTAGAAAGAATAATGACACCTTGGGGTGAAAATCTAGCAATAAAAGAAAGAAAATAAAATTATAAAATATAAATTTATATTTCTCCCCCAAGAGAAGTTGACCCCAGTTATTTTTCCTAATGGAAAATTAGTATAAATAGGGGGCACCCCTCCTCATTATTCCACACAGCTACACAACGTAGTTCACAATATTTTGGGAGAGAGAAGTTCACATCTATTGAAGGAGAATATTGTTTTTTGGGTTTCTATCTCTAGAAGATTCTTCCATATTTTATCTTTCTTCATTGTACATTGATCTCAGAATTATTATCTCTAAACGAAGATTGCTTGGTTTTCTCCCATCTAGGTTTTCTAGGATAAAAATACTCGTGTTATTATTTCGTGCTTTGTCTATATTCTAGTGATCCTATTAATATATAATTCTATAATATTAAAAAATATAAAATTTAAACCCCCCCCTCTCTCTTGCATTAACCCCCCCCCCCCCAACTCTCCATGTATATATATATCTCTCGCCTACCTACTCCTTCCCCTACAACTAACCACACCCTAACTCTCCATGTCTCTCTCTCTATACCGACTACTCCTCCCCTAAACACTAACCCTCCACTCCTCTCCTTCCCTCTCTCCCCTCCACCCCCTAATCCTTACCAACACCATGTCTCACTTTCTCTCTCTCCCCTACTCCGCCTACCTTTTAACACCCAACCCCCTCTCTCTGTCTCTCCCTCCTACTACTACAACTAAACATCTCTCTCTCTCTCTCTATCTCTCTCTCTCTCTCTCTAATAACAATAACCACCTATTCCACCCCTACCACTAACCCCCCCATATTTCTCACTATACCCTCCTCCCTTAACCCTTATTAATCATCTCTCCTACTCTCTCTCTACCCTACTCTTCCACCTACCCTTAACCCACATCTTTCTCTCTCTACGCCAACCACCTAACAACCCTCCTTAATTTTCCATAAGCAATGCATAGTATCTTTCAATATCTTATGAATACCAGTTGATACATTAAATACACAACAAGTAGACCTATTACAATCACATTAGAGTAGTATATATTTAGATTACCAATTTTGTTGTCATTAGCATGGAGATGATAAAGAATCACGTAAACTTGTCTCATATTGATTTAGGAAACAAAACATGTCGTAAGGGAATTGTCAACAACCACTTTTCTCATACATAGTTTTCTCATTAGTAATAGGTTATTTAGGGTGCATAAAATTATTTAGAGATCCTATAGATAGATTTTATGGTAAAGTAAGAACCACTCAGAAAATCCAATCCCTGAATTTTATGCATATGATAAATTTACAACAATTGGATAATGCACAGGTAAATTTATAACATATGGGTGATTAAAAACAAACATAAACTGAATTTACGACAACGAATGGGTAAAGGGGAAACGAACTAGAGTGAATTTATTCTTATACAGAAATCATTAATTCCATAATTTGTATATTTTTATAAATAGAAATTCCATAAACATGATTTTTCCTAATTCTCTTATAGAAAATTAACATATACCTTCATATGTATTTATAAACCTTAAAAAATCACCATTGATTTCTCCTGACTATTATCTAAGAGGAGAACTTACAAAGAAATAAATTCTATAGAATACTTATCCAGAGATTTTTTCTTGAAAAAGGAAACTGGTTGTGTGTGAGGCATGCTCCACCTAATCACAATACTCGTCCAGCCTATATTATTTCAGCTCAAGTCCACCACTGAGATGAGATCCAAACATTAACCATATGTATCTCACCAACTCCCTTAGCTTATTCACAGGGATGAATCATGGGTAATAGGAGAGTTTAAGTAATTATAACCAAGCAATAAGAATCAATAGATTTAAGTGAATTTCATGTCAATTTCACACTCAACCTACATAATTCCTTCATAGGCACATAGTGATACTTTTTCATTGCAAGTGTCAAAATTCCACTCGAGGTTTCAAACACAAACCGTCATGTAACTGTTTAATTCAAACATTTGGGATACAATGGCAAGAACAATACTTACAAAACATAATTTCATCCACCACAAAGAATCAAATTATACTCAACATAGAAATCCCATAGTGGTAATCAATAATTAACAATGGACAAATGCTCTACTACATTATATACAATTCACATCCTGCACAGAGTTATTGGATTCAGGGTTCTTTACAAGCAAACGGTAACAATCGTTAATGGTTAAACTCTGTTTTTTGCTTCTTTTTCCCTAGACCAGTTCGAATGACCACACTCCCCACTCATGAATTCCCAACCCGTTTTCCTCAACTGCTCATGTGAGATGGGTGTCATGCCCTGGGTTCCTCCATGGTTGTCCCAAGAAGACCACATTTCCATAATCTAGGACCAATCAAAGCTTAATTAAAATTAATTAAGTTCACCCAAAAACTTTAATTAATAATATTTAATTCTTAATCACTCCCCATTTGAGTTTGTCTTAGGAACATGGGTTTTGGAATTTTAGCTTAAGGTTTAGATTTATAAACAATTGATCAAGGTACACAAGTTACATGGTTAAATCTTATCCCCTCACGAACCTTGGTTAATGCTTGGATATTCTCTTCATATTTTTTGCCTCATCACACAACTAGCTGTAACTTTATATTAAAATAATAAGCATGCCATGTACAAGATTCATAGCAAAAAACATTTTTACAATACAGTAACAGTTATAATATCTAGGCCACGAGTGTTACCAATTTAGGAGATTAATCTTAAAAAAAGCAATTGTTAATAAAGACAATATGGTTAATAAAGACAATGACTACTCTATATGTCGTTATGTTTATTTACACGAAAAAAACATTTTAATCTTGTTTTTAGGGCTCCATTATTTATTGGTATTCTCATAATGTTGCTTCCATCAATATCCCTCATTGTTTTGAGCGAGTTGCCAAAGTGATAGCTCTAATGATACACCAGCATAGATCCACCTTAAGGGTGGCTCTACCAAGTGCCAAGAGGGATCAAATATCTCCAGGTGCAAACCATTTCCCCTCTATCAAATCCAATACTCACCCATTTTGTCCTTAAAAACATGTCTTCTACATAATGTGTGTAGTTGAAAGGCAAGTTTTCATAGATTATCATTCTACGAGGTATCCGTGCACATTATTGCACACTGCCATGGATGATACATGAAGCGGTATCACTTCATATATTTGATTATGCACGTAATATTTTTGGTAATTAATATCATATTGTTATGGCACTGTATTAATACTCTTGTTATCTATGCAAATCAATTTGTTACGTGGGAAAATTACTTCCATATCTCCACAAATTAATTGTTGCACTAGATGGATCATGTATTTATGCATATTCTTGTAGTCTCTCCAAGCATAAGAAATGATAATGTTGTTGCAGTCCAAAGGGAAGCTAATGTTTGTATTAGGTCATTAATTATCTGTATCCATGATAATGATAATATTGTTGGAGCCAAGAGTTAATATTTGTATCATATGATTAATTATCAATTATCTCGATAGCTCAAGTATTATTTGCTTTACATTGATATATTTTGTTTGCATTACAATAATATCTACATAGCTAAGGTAGTATTTACATTACATAGTTGGTTTATATATTTTTCACTCCAAGAAATGAAAAATTGATATATTATTTGGAGGTTTTTGTTTTGAGCCCAAATGGAGACCGTTTCATACAGTATTATTATTTGCAAGTTTTTTTTATACATTATTTGATATGTTTAGACCATTTTAAACATCTCTAACTCTAATTTGAACATGATAGTAATGTGTGAATATGATTATAATATTTGAATGTTTTAATATTTAGTGTTTAAATATTAAGGAGTAATTACAAGGGATTTAAGAGAATGTATTCAGATGAGATTTTAGTATTTTTGTATATGATTGTGATGAGTGAATGATAAGAGGTTAATTTATTAGTGTCATAGAGTGACTTGAAATGTGAAATTTTAGAACTCTAGGGTGAAGCATCTTAATTATTGCCCATGATTTACAATAACAATCAATATTTTTTTTATTAAAAAAAAAATATTTTTAAAAATAACCACAATACTACTACCTCTTAAATATATTTTGAAAAGTTTGAAAATATCCAAAACGATGATTAATGCACGTTTTAGTTAGAATATCGTTATTAAATTTAACCTAAAGCAGTTTTTTTTATAGCTTTAAACTGATCTTTTTTAATGCCATGTTAGTTTTTAAAATGGTATAATGTGAAAATGACAACCTAGAAATTTTACTTGTACATAAAAAATAAACAACATTGTCTTAAAACAATATTAATTTTTTCCAAAGCAAATAAATTTATGCATCAAACATAACTCTGTGTTTAAATTAGGCTATAGCATAAAATAGTTAATAATAGTTTTAAAAACAAGTATAGCTTAGATAAAATAAATATTATGAAACCATAGTTTGTTTAATGTTTATCTAAAACGTTATTAAACCATAAATTTTTAATATTACGGAAACATATTTGGTAAATGAATAATATGAAACCATATGAAGTGAATATTAAACTTAAAGAAAGAGAATTATATTTAAAAACTTGATTTAATATTATTTTTTTAAACTTAACACTATAAGAGTTTTATGTTTTAAGAGAAAGTTAATATAAAGATTGGGGTTGATGCCAATTTGTTTTTGGGAAATAAATAACAAGAACATCAATGAATATATTATAATTATAATAATAAAGATTTCAAAAGCTTAAGTGTGTTGAGGAAATGTAAACCTCATCGGGCTTTAAATATGAATTTATAATTGCTCTACTTTTTTTATTATGTTTTAATATTTATTTTATTTTTATCAAGCCAACCAATTTTTGGGTATATTCAAATTGTTTTGTTTATTTTTATTTGAGCCAATTATAAGCCTGGTAGGACTTACACATCCCCCATGAAAACCATATAAAGTCCAATATTAAACTTTTATGAAATAATATTATATTTAAAAACTTGGTTTAATATTCATTTTTAAAATTAGCACTATAAGCATTTTTTTTGTTTTAAAAGAAAGTAAAACAAAATTTGTGGTTGAGTAAAACAAAAATTGTGGTTGATACAAATTTGTTTGCTAAATAATTAATAAGAACATCAAGGAATAGATTGTAATTGTAATAGTAAAGATTTAGTTTGGGTTAATATTTCATTTTTAATTTGGGTTAAATGAAATTATCGCATTAATCACTAGGAAAAAGATAATAGTAGTTGTGTTTAATACTTTGATATTTCTTTATGAGAAAGAAAGTTTATGCAATTCTTTTAGAAATATTTTTATGTGATTTAGTTAGTTTTAAAATGAAACTTTTAGTCTATTAAGGAAATGTGAACTTCAAGAGGCTTCATATATGAGTTTATAATTGTCTCTATTTTTTTATTATGTTTTGATATTTATTATATTTTTATCAAGCTGACCAATTTTAAAATATATTCAATTTTTGTTTTCTTATGTGTTCAATATTTCCAAGTGAAAAGTCATGTATACAACACTAGAGTTAATCCATAACTCTCTTTAACCAAATATCAAGGGTATCTTATATTGCATGTTTCTCTTATGATTGTTATGTATGGTCAAGTAATCAACACTTAGTTCTTATCAGTAATATGATATGTAACTTCTTTTCCCATAATCTCTTATTAATTAATCATTTTAAATTTGAAATTTTTTTTATTTAATTTTAAAATGATATGATTTTCCATATCAACTTTTATTCTATATTTACCATTTTAATATATATAAAATACGACGGGATGTTAATATATCAAGCAATATGTTATTATATGTTATATATATATATACATTTAATAAAATTAGTTAATCTTTATAAATTCATTTTAAATATTTTCTATAAATAAAGATAGTGAAAAATTATCTTGAATTATTATCAAAAATAAAAATAAAAATAAAACTCAAAATTAAGAAATAACTAAGAAGAGAGAAAATTTCCTTCTCCTTTTTATGTTTTGAGATAACATTTGCATAAACTCTTATATGCAAGAAACTTTAAAATACAAAAAGAGCTTGCAAAAGAAACAAGATTGCTACCTATACACAAAACCCAAAAAAAAAAAAAAAACACNACAAGAAACCTCAAACTAGTTGGTACATTCTTTGTAGTTCCCATATATTGTTTTAATCTCATTTCATTATGTATATGTTAAATCATTTCGATTTATTTATGTATATGTTAAATACTTTGGAGTTATTTATGAGTAGCACGACCATACTAAAAAGTCAAACTGGATGGTACATTCTTTGTACTTCTCAATTATTGTTTTAATCTCATTTCATTATGTATATGTTAAATCATTTCGATTTATTACGTCGTTAGGAATTTTTCTCTGAAGTTTTGTTCTAAACCACTATAGATGTCACTGTCCCTCTGGCCAGTGGTATTTTTATGTGTGTCTTCTACTGGTTGCGCATTGCCCATAGGTTTCATGCATTGTCCATTGTTTTATGCAGTTGTCCACTCGTTTCTATATTTTGCATAAACACACTCTATGTTTGTGAGATGGCCTCGTATGTGCTGACCCATTGGCAGGTCTTTGGTTTGGGCGTAGCCTTAAAGGATGCCCATATTGTGTCATGTATGTTATTTTGACTCACACGGTATGTTGCAATTTGTGGCAAAATTGGCGCAGATATTTACAGAAATTAGTGAGTAGTATTCCATATGATTAAGGCCTGAAGTGAGCTCTCAAACCCTTTGAAAATGATGCAAATTCCTCCCATTTTTTCCTCTTCGGCCAATTTGGGCCTCTCTATTCCCCATTCTCATGTTGCGATGGTGCCCTCTGCGCCTTCTTCCTCCCATAAAATAGTCGAGTGAAGTACCCCCAATAATCAACTTACCTCCTTACAGAAGGGCTCAGTTGCTTCTTCACGAGATGGTTGGACTCACTTCCAGGCTCTTCGAAGTTTCTAGTAAGTATGTTATTCAACCCATCTTATGTTTTGGTACTTTTCATGGATTCATGTTCTGAATTTTTTTTAGTATTTAGGGTCTTAATTCATAATAAGAGGGCATTTTATCTATGAATACATTTCAACTAGGTTATGATTTCTAGCGCTTTAATAAATTGAGGGTTTTACTTTTATGTATTCCTTCAAGGATCTTGCATTCCTCGAAAAGCAACCATGGCCACAACGACGAAAGAGATCTTATCTATATTGGATTTGCACCAGAATCTCTTAGAAGATGCCATGTCAGAGCTTCAAGAGATTCAAAAGATCGAGCAAGACAAGAAGGGGGTTGCTCAAGAGATTGCATCCAAGGATTCTATAATGGGCACCTTTGCAAGGAAAGTGTGTGATGCACAATAGGTGTTGGAGTAAACCCTAAAATATTCTAAGGGTTACAAGATAGGTAGGTGCTCAAAATATTTGAATTCAAGTCTAGGTGGTGCAATAGGGCTCAGTCATTTGGAATTGAATGATATTTTGACCTATGCTCGTAGAATAAGCTACACAACACTTACACCACCTGAATTTTTCTATAGGTAACCACCCCTCTGGCATGTCATGCCCCTGCTCCTCATGAAGAACAGATGAGAGCCTCCCAGCAGTATCCATATGCAAACCTTGATGTTGGAATCTTGAAACAGGTAGTTACGAAGCCATTACCTATTGCGATTGTGGAGCCTGAGCCAACAAAATTTGATCATCTGAAACTGGAGGTTGTTCCTGGCATGCCATCAGTGCCACCTTGGTGGAGGCTAGGAATTTCGATTGAATTACCAGCAATGCCAACGGTACGGAAGCCTGGGGATCTTGTTCCCTTGCCTCCAGCTATGGAATTCCCTGCTGGTTGGAAGCCAGGAGATGTTGTGTTTCTTCCAAAGACAAAAGAGGTAGTGCAAGATCCACCACTAAGGCCAGTTGTTGAACCTATTCAAGTGCGATATGTACAGCTTGATATTAATACTGATATGCAGGACGAGTATAGTAGTGAATACACTACTGAAGAAGGAAACTCAGAAGAGGAGGATGACTAAGGTCAGTGAGACAGGATTGATTTTTTTTTTCAATTGTGTAAAAATGTTAGGAGCAAATTTTAAACGGATGCATATCCAATGACTTTACCATAGAATATGTAGTTATAATTTACAATTGCCATAAAATGACGAGGATCGGTGGCATTCCATAGAGCATTAACTTCGATATAATTAGATTTATGTTCTGACTTGGGAGTCATAAACTAAGCTATTATTTACGAGTTGAGATGACAGATTATAGAAGCATAGTCATCTATATCATACAAATTGCTTGGAGGGTAAAATGGTTGAAACAAGGTGCAATTTAGAGAACGAACACAAAAATGGTCAATATTGTGATCAAAACAACTAAGATTGTCATCATTGATAGGAAAGTAATGCATCACATTGCAACAATGACATTGGGTGGAGCAATATAGAGGTTTGAAATACAATTCAAAGATTCTTTTTTTTCATCATGTAAATAACTTGGGGTTCGAGACCCTTCTTGTTGTATGCAGGATTAGAGGTTATTTTTTTTATTTCTTGGGACTAACCTTTACTTTGTTGGTGTGACTTTAGGCACAGTTTCATGTTTTTTTATGAGGAATTCTAGTTGTAATGAAGTTAATTGTACTGAAAATTGCCCTTTCTCTAAGGGATTTTATTTTTAGGCTCCCCGGATTTTGTTTGTTGAAAACCATAGGATTTTTGAAGAATCTCTAATACCATGGGTTTTTCTGAAAACTACCCTTTCTCTGAGTGATTTTATTTTTAGGTTCCCCATATTTTGTTTGTTGAAAACCATGGGTTTTTTTTAATAATCTCTTATACCATGGGTTTTTTTTTGAAAACTGTCCTTTCTCTAAGGGATTTTATTTTTAGGTTCCCCAGATTTTGTTTGTTGAAAACCATGGGTTTTTTGAAGAATCTCTTATACGTTCTACATGACTATTTTAATGGATGTGTTAGAAGGTCTGCATTATATGCATTATACTTCTTTGTTTTTATGCATTTCCCTTTCTCTCTTGATTTTCATGAAGGGCCTTTGAGCTTTTCTTTATCCAGAATTGCTTGGGATTAGCTTTAGCTAGAATTGTATGGAACTATTTCATTGTGTTATTGTGTAAAGGAGTTATTTGCACAAGGCTTATTAGGATTTATGAACATGGAACTGTTTCATTGTGTTATTGTGTAAAGGAGTTATTTGCACAAGGCTTATTAGGCTTTATCGACTTTTGTTGGGAAAAGTATTCCTTTTTATTTGGATGATTGTTTAAGTTTGGGTTGCTTGATTTTTGGGAAATGTGTATTTTTTTGTTGAATTTAGATATCTATGTAATGCACTCCATTTCTTCTAATTCCATTTGTGACAATTTCTAATGGTTTAACTTATTTTCAAAAGTTGAGAAGTATGTATTTTTGTTGACTTTAGATATCTATATAGTGCATTCTATCTTCTGATTTCTATTTGTGACAATTTCTGACAATATAACTTCCTTTCAGAATTTATGTAGCTTTTGAGCCTTTATTTGCTGAGACTTCATTGGGATGTTGGTATTTTCGAAACACGATCATAGCATGAGAGAAAGAGACATTTATTGTTTACTTAATGGAGGAGTTACCATAAGCTTCTTTTATACATAAGTGTTAAATAATTTAACTACCTCCTTAAATAACCTATATTTAATGTTGTGTCATTAATATTCATTTTGACCCTTTACAACTCCTAACAACACTCGGACTCCCCTTAACATGAAATAAAACTTTGCATTTACTCCCTCTAAAGACAAAATCCAAAATAACACTTTTGAAACAACTAAATTCAACAACAAAGTTTGTATAATGTTCATATTCTGTCTTCATAAACTCAATGCCACTCGAGTTTTAGTACTCTTCTCAATGCACCATTTTACTGGAATAACCCTCAATCTGAAGTTAGGTATCCACTGGACTAACATAGATAATCTATAATATATGAGATTGTCATCACCCTATTTCTTTTAAGGTAGAGTTAGGCTGAACTCCCCTAACCAATTAATCAACTGTGCGTCCCTTCCTCAATACCCTTTGTCTAGAGGTTGAGATGCTTAGTTCTTGATCAAAACAAGAAGTCAAGGTCGGATTCATCATCATTCTCTTTGTCATCTAAGTCTTTATCACCTAAATCCTAAATCATAATGTTGCTTCTCTTTTGTGATTTTACTTTTAGTACATTAACTACTCCTATTTTGCAATCTCAAGCCCCATGCCCTGATTTTATTTCCTAGTGTAGTTTCCTTAGGATTTTCTACCTTAGTTATGTTGCTTTTATTTAAAAGAAACTTTCTTTAACCTCCTCTTTTGCTACTTATTTTTCCTCAGCTACGAGGGTTGAGATCAAGGTCCCAATGGGTTGTGAGGTCCTTAGCTATGAGGGTTGAGATCATAGTCCCAAAGGGTTGTGAGGTCCTCAGCTATGAGGGTTGAGATCATGGTACCACAGGGTAGTGAGGGACTTTAACTTAGAGTGAATGTTGTAAAGGAAAGTATCCTATGGCTAGGTTTTAAGAGGCCATAAATGTACTAGGGTTGAAATGTGGATGTATAATGTTCAACAAGCATATATAACCAAGTTCAAAGATTAGAATGGTTCATACCTTAGCCAAATGAAGTTTGATCCAAGAAGCCCTTCAATCCTCTTCTTGCTCCTCTTGCTCCTCTTGCTCCAAGAGACCTGCAAAACAAATTATACCTTCCTCAAACCATTATGACCACATATGAAACAATGATAATCAAATAAACATGAAATAATGATCTGAATAGCATCATCATATGATCATAAAAAGAGATTCAATCACACATTGAACAATGATTTGGGAATAAGAAGGACATCACATCGTTATTAATCTTGAAAACAAGTACATATATACCTTCTCTTCAAGTTTGGCACCTCACAAAACCTTGATTTGGTTCTACTATTTCTCTTCTCCAAGGAACTCAGCCTCCAAGCTCTCCAACACAAGGGGATCATCACTAGGGAAAAGGTGTGGGAAAAGAGAGTCCTAATTCCTCTAGCATAATGATGCAAAGATTCTAGTCCCCACTCATGGACCTCCCTACCTCTAATTATATGCTTAATGAAGAGTTAGGGTCGAAGACAAAGTAGTTACAACTGAAGGAGTCAGTTGCATAACTACCCAAACTACCCAAATTTCAAAATACATTTATTTTTTTACATTTTCACGAGGTGTACGTGGGTTGCAGAAACAACAATCGCATACACAAGGAGGTATACGTGGGTTGAAATGCAGAAAGTCATGTATTTAAGGCATACACAACTATTATATATAGCAACTCGTGTACGTATGTGGGTTTCCTTAAGGAAACTCATGTACACATCAAAAAACTCATTTTTATGGTATTTTTGGGCATTTTCAGACTTTGGTGTCTTATGGAAAGTTTTAGTAACAGAAATACATTTCCAATGGTGCAGAGATGAGGTCAAAAAAAGTTACAGAACTCAAGATGTGGGTCCTCCAAGTTAGCTGTTTTTTTAGTGACTTTCATGAAATGTCGTCATGGAAGTGTCGACATGTGACGGAATCATAAGAAAGTGGTCACAGGCATAAATGTGTCATTTTGAGCTATAACATATGCCCTCTAATGTATGAGGTTAGAGGGGAAGATGATAGCCAAAATACATTATAAAGTAAATAGTTGAGTATGGAGAGAGTAGAGAATCCAAGATCAAAAGGCTCGAACAAAGGTACCTGAAACAGAGATAAATGTCAGAAAAAACTGATCTCTGGGACATACAAGTCCATATACAAAACATTGCCATAAAGAAACAGGCAGATCCAACATATGTATAACTGATGAAACTATCATGGTCGCTCAATATGCAAAAATGTACCATATCAAATCTAAAGGAGTCATCGCCACAAATGAACGAGGTGGATTCATGCTCAACAAACAATCATAGCCACAAAAATACAAGGTGGATCTATGTCTCAGCAAAATGTCATATAAAGTGTAACAAGGTCTTGCGCAGCTTGGAAAATAGAAAAAATGACAATGCTACTGTCAGCCCAAGGTCTTCAATCCAAATCGCCCAAAAAAGGTATGAATCCTAACCATGCGAATAAAGGAGCTGAAGTTGAACATGGAGGAAACCATTTGATTACCAGTCAATGATGAGAACCATTAACAAACATGACGGGAAACCACCATTAATGAAAATGGTCCCCAAGTTACCTAGTACATTCTAACAAGTGTGAATGCAAGGACTTGAAGTTGAACACTTGAAGAATCCATCGAGTAGGAGACAATAAGGTATCCCCACTACCCAATAGCGAGGCAAATTGCCACTAATGACTGCAATCCCCAAGGTACTATCATAAAACTCTAAATATCATCCCCAGAGAAAGATGTGTTGCATTCAATATGAAGAGATCCATTGGAAGGAAATAATTAGGGAATCCTTCATCATCCAACACAAGTTAAGTCAAATACTAATTGGATCTGGAATTGGTACTAAATTTCACGACAAGAAATGCCGAAGACATGATGTAATGAACTGATACCAGGGAATGGCCAACACAAAAGGTCAAGGAAACTATAGAATGGTCGACAAAGGTTTAATCCTTGAACAATGAGCTTGACACAAAAGTGACTTAGGTAGCTTTTGACACAAAATGACCAACGACACAAATCTGCAATGTAGGAGACATTGACAGATTCCCCATATAATTGGAAAAGAGACCAGCTAGAGAAGTAAGAAACTATGAATCAAAATAAGGTCAAAATACTAGGACCCAACTATTGATAAACTCAAAACCAATGCTTTATTCAAGGAAACAAGACTCGCTACCATGATGTAAAATACATGTGAATGAACTTCCCTTCCCCTCTTTCTTGTAAAGGTTTAACGAGTCTAAGAAAGAAAACTCGGGACCATCTTCATTTTTGGAAAGCTCGAAGAAAACATAGAAGAATGCTTGGTAAAGCATTAATTCATGGATTTTACAAGCCTGAACTAGTACATGATAGACGGTGTTTTCATAGTTTAGAGAGTCTAGAAACTCCAAAGAAGACTCCAGGGGGGTCCTGTTTCATCTAATTTAGTCTCCTGATGCCAGAAAAGTATAAAAAAGCCACAGAATAACTCTCTTAGCTTCCGAAGAAGTAAGGTGCACCTTTTTCGTACTTAGTCAGGAAGGTCCGAAAAAGCTTAAATTACCACCTACCCAATGCTCCTTCAAAAGCGGCATATAGCTTGAGTTTTATGAGTGTGGAAGGAAGGAAAGATCACTTGAAAAGACCCATTTGATTATGAGAAATTGGGCTTACAATAGTAAACTCAATGCTTTGTTCTTTAGGGTTTAACGAGCATGAAAAAAACATAAAGTACACTCAAAATATTTTTCATGTTTAGGTCTAGAGCACGAAAAAGAGAAAACTAAGCTCATACCGGGGGTTACTTTTTTGTAAGTTTAGTCCCTCAGGTCCGAAAAAGTGATAAACCTATGCCTGATAATACTCTTCTCAATCCCGAAGAAAAGAGAGTATTTCTTTCTCGTATTATTCCACATGGTCCGAGAAAGTGATAACCTACCACCAATGTGGATGCCCATTCACATATTCTTAACGAGCCTGAATGGACAAGTTTAC
>LPNX010246593.1:512601-539587 GCA_001517045.1 Pseudotsuga menziesii
ACAACTACTCTCGACCCCACAAACAAACCCTAGGTTTCCTTAAAGTTGGATATAACCTCTCTTGGAAGGAAGGCTCACAAAAGTAAACAAGCCAACAACTTTGGAATGAAGAGATTGATCAATAAGACTGACATAAACAAAGGTTAAGAAGTCCCAAGTATCAATCTAAACCTACAAATAGAGGTTGCTCAGTGCCTTGTCCAACAAGGTCAAGCCAAAGAAGGAGGTGGGGGGAAAGGCAACAAAAAAAAGTTGAAAGACTTGAAAGAGACTTACAAGATAGACAAAGAGCATTTAACAAAGATAAAACAACCTCTCAGGAGTCATGCACATGTAGAGGACCCTTGAAGACCCTACAAAAACCATCAAATCACCCAAAAACCCTAAAAATGATGAAAGAACACAAATTTAGGTGCATACACGGGTTGCCTTAAGGCAGGTCACGTATGACACGTAGGTTGCAGGTAGTGCAAGTTAGTATACAACACAGAAATGTGACTGTTTAGCCTAAAAGTTGCGTATGGATGACAAAAGGCACAAAACGGATCAAAAACTAACCTAGGAAGGAAAGAAAGGTGTTCCAACAAACTCAAAAGGTGTTCCTAACTTGTAAGAAGGACCTGAAACTACAAAAGGCTCAAAGAAAGACAAAGAAACCCCAAACAGACAAGGCTCTCCCCAATGGAGTCACCAGTTTTGTTGTAAAGGAAAGTATCCTATGGCTAGGGTTTAAGAGGCCATCGACGTACTGGGGTTGAAAGGTGGATGTATAATGTTCAACAAGCATATATAAGCAAGTTCAGAGATTAGAATGGTTCATACCTTATCCAAATTAAGGTTGATCCAAGCAGCCCTTCAATCCTCTTCTTTCTCCTCTTGCTCCTCTCGCTCCTCTTGCTCCAAGAGACCTACAAAACAAATTATACCTTCCTCAAACCATTATGACCACATAAGAAACAATGATAATCAAATAAGCATGAAATAATGATCTGAATAACATCATCATATGATCATAAACAGAGATTCAATCACACAATGAACAATGATTTAGGAAGAATAAGGACATCACATCTTTATTAATCTTGAAAACAAGTACAAATATACCTTCTCTTCAATTTGGGCACCTCACTAACCCTTGATCTGGTTCTACTGCTTCTCTTCTCCAAGAAACTCAGCCTCCAAGCTCTGCAACACAAGGGGATGATCACTAGGGCAAAGGTGTGGGAAAAGAGCGTCCCAATTCCTCCAAAATAACAATGCAAAGATTCCAGTCCCCTCTTATGGACCTCCCTACCTCTATTTATATGATTAATGAAGAGTTAGGGTCGAAGACAAAGTAGTTACAACTGAAGAAGTCAGTTGCATAACTACCCAAACTAACCAAATTTCAAAATACATATTTTTTGACATTTTCAGGAGGCGTAGGCGGGTTGCAGAAAAAAACAGTCACATACACGAGGAGGTATATGTGGGTTGCAATGCATAAAGTCGCATATTTAAGGTGTATGTGACTATTTTACATAGTAACTCATGTACGTATGCGGGTTTCCTTAAGGAAAATCACGTACACATAAAAAAAACTCATTTTTAGGATATTTTTGGGAATTTTAAGACTTTGGTGTCTTCTGGAAATTTTTAGTTAACAAAACTACCTTTCAAATGGTGTAGAGCTGAGGTCAAACAGAGTTATAGCACTCAAGATATGGGTCCTCCAAGTTAGGTGTTTTTTCAGTGACTTTCATGAAATGTCGTCATGGAAGTGTCGACATGTGACGGAATCATGGGAAAGTGGTCACAGGGAGAAATGTGTCATTTTGAGCTATAAGAGTGAATGCTATTGTTATAATTTGTGGGAATACCTATTTAGTAACATTGCTTTGTCATCATATTTTTCAACCTCAATGTGTACTTCATCCAACTGCATTAGTGCTTTCAAGGTGTTTGTATGACTAGGCCTAGTTTTCCCACTTGCCATATTTAAGCCAAAGATGTGCTTCTATGAGGTGATCCTAATGCTCTTGCTTTTGAACCAACCAACTAATTCAATGTAATATTTTTGTAATTTTCTATGGAACTTTTGGCAAGTCCAGTGATGTAATTGTGGGTTCAATGTCTATTCTCCCAAAACATTAGGACATGGTTTTGATGTTCCAATTTCCCAGCTTCTTCCTGAAATGACCATCTTCTTCATTATTGTTCGACTAATTGTAGTGACCAAATCGGCCATTCTGTCTCTTGGAAGATGAGATAGAGTGGATGGTTCCATTTCTATATGTCATATTTTTCTTGTTCATGACATTCATCGAAGACAAATTCTGTTTCATGCCTTTCCCCTTGGCTATCATGAAAGTTCAAAGAGATTTCCATAATTTCTTCACTACAACTGAATCTGCAACTCAAACTATGTTTTGAACAACTACACAGTAGCGACAACACAATCATGAGGACATGTTCTAGCAAATCACGAGGACACGCATGAAACCTGATTGGCGAAAGGGAAGACTACTGCTATAGTGATTTCAAAATTCCCTCCGGAGAAAACATGCATGTCAGTGTAACTAGTGATTGCCCCAAGAAGATGCAATGATACGGTGATAGGTTGTTTTTATCAGTGTAAAATAGTTGAAAAGGGGAACTAATAGTTGGTGTAGACCTGGGGTTGTACCTTTAGGAAAGCAGTTATAATTTTTGCAAGGAAAGGAAATGAAGGGGCAACTATAAGAATCCATTTTACGATAATAAAAATAGTTACATGAAATTCACATCAGAAATAAGCAGGCATTTTCCAATCGAGTAAACCTAGCTAGACTGCTTTGTAATTCCCTAGAAAAGAGACTCATGAATTTGTAGCAATATCGTTGGTTAGAATCTATTGAGTTGTAGAACGAGAAAATACTTGAAAAAATACAATCTGACAAAGAGAGTGAGTTATTAATATGCTCACTAAAGACATAAAAAGAGTTAAGCCCATGTTCAATGGGAGAGGAAAGGATCCATAGATTCTGGCAGTATTAACTATTGGAACCTATAGTTAAATAAAATGTGTGTTTACTTTGTCCTCACATAAAGGCCTAGGAATTCATGTGTAGGTGGTGGATTTCATAGCCATTGCGAATTGAGTTACAAACACATATAACAATTGCGATATGACATATATACATATGGAGTCCTCGTTTATTATATTTTATGAAAATTGGGATATGCATTCTATAACAGCTTAACATCTTGTAATTATCTTCTATAGATATACTTTGTATCTTAGTATTTGGGATATTGCAATATAGAAGAATCTTCACTAACATATTAACATCTTAACATATTGTAATTATCTTGTATAGATATGTTTTGTAACTCCATATTTAGGATTCGATGTATACATATATCACTTCATCTAGCAATTGGGATATGAATTCTATAACATCTTAAAATCTTGTTATGTCGTTAGACATTTTTCTTTGAATTTTTGTTCTAAACCATTATAGATGTCGTCGTCCCTCTGGCCAGCGGTATTTTTACCCATGTCTTCTCTTGGGCTGCGCATTGTTCATAGGTTTTTTGTATTGTCCACTGGTTTATGCAGTTGTCTAGTTGTTTCCATATCTAGGTTTGTGAGATGGGTTTCACATTTTTCTTTCATCTATAGTCCAGCGATTTTTAGAGAGTCGTGAGGTGACTCTGGTAAGAACCACAGTTGTCCGGCGATTTATGGAGTGGCCAACAAGAACATGAATCTAATTGTGCAGCCTCCGCTTGCCCCTACAGTTCAAGCAATAGGCTAGGCAACTGCAATCATAAAGTTAACGAAAGGAGAAACTATGAGCAAGTGTTTCATTGAAACATGCTACACAATACTACCCGTCCTTGGTATGTGTGGCTTATACTTCTTCAAAATCTACATTATCTTTTACTTTTTTCATTCTTCGTAAGGGGATCGTGGTTTTATGTTTATTACTTCCTAGGATAGGAATTTTACAAAACAAAACAAATATCCCCAGTTGGTTTTATTGCTTATGAGTTTATTACTTCCCTTGTTAGGGATTTTACAAAATAAAAGCAAAAACCTGTGTTGCATATTAACTCAAACCTCCCATGGCCATTATAAGATCAGACATTGGGGGAAATATTCATGTAAGCAACCATAACATGGAAATTATTTGTTTCAAACTTTAAAGAAATTGATATGTGAAGATTTTTTTAACAGAATTCCCAAATATTTTTTGAAGGGATATTCATATCGAGTTATACTCAATGAGTAGGGAATCGAACCCAGCCAAAATCGACTTTAGGTTAATTGGGGTACTGACTGAGAATTTTACTCTGGCAAAATCTAATCTAGGTTAGTTCTAGTAAATTTTCATGGAAATAGTCATTCATACAGTTTTCATGGTGTAATTGTACTCTTCCACTTTTCCATAATCTCTATTTTTTAACAACTGGTTGTGGGAACAGCATTGGTCACTTCTAGTAAGGATAGAACTTTCCTGAAGATAGGAATTAGGTATTAGTTGTGGTAGTTAATGAGACTCGAACCTAGGCAAAATTGAATCCAGGGTAGTTCTGGTATGCTTCCATATATGTATAGCTAGACATAGCTTGTCCATATAGTTCAAATATTTATTCTTTTTATGTTCCATAAGCTCTTTTGAGTGATATTGTGCATTATAGATTTTGCTTTTTAAAAAACTAGTAGTGACTTCTGGTTAACTATAGATTGAATGCTTAATAGAGCAATAATATTTTTCTCTCAGAGATTGGAAGATATTTGTGGGTCTGGTAAACCTTAATACAATTTTCTATATGAAATCATCCGCAAAGAAGTTGTAGAAGGAACAGCAAAGAAGCCATTGAGCTGCACAAAATCCATCCTATGGCTAACAAGGTGCAAGATCAGTATTTTCTAATGTATATTTGTTTCATGAAAATTCAGAAAGATTATAAAGATCTGAATTCTTGTTGTATTTGGGGAATTTGAATGGGATTTAAAGGGCCATGGATTTTATCGTTGTACTACGTTGATATCTTTTGGAGCAGCCAAAGTGGAGTATGAGGCAGGCTGTTGAACACACATATAATATCACATTAAAGAGATGGCATGGTTGGATTTTTGCAGTATCCTTCAATGTGAGCTTACTACAATGTTTTTTCTAATTTTCCATATTTTACCAAAGTTAAAGATATTACTGTGTTGTATATTGATCCAAAAAGTTATGTATAGCAGGTAGGTTTGAAATTGATTCTTGAAAGGGAGAATCTCATTGAGCTATTAGGAGACCTGAATGATGATATTGAGAAATCCATGTCATCTTTTCCTCCTCATCTACTGGAAATTCACAAGTTTCTGGTAAGCTCGGGATTTAAAATAAATTGTAATGTTTCTAGCAGAATATAGTTATGTAGAAGTTAACTTGATTTGATCTTTTAGAATGAAGAGCAAAGCTAGATGTTTCATAGATTGAATTGGATGAAACTATCATTTTGTACGTATTTGTTGTGCAGCAAAGCCTCCGTTTGGATAGGATGAAATTGTCATAAGTTCTCTGAAGGTGCTCTTCACTCCCCAGTTTGTTCAGGATTCAAATAGTTAGGTAAGAGATTTGAGTTTGAGTTCTGCATTTTCTAAACAACACTATGTATACTGTGTACAGATTTTGTAGGTCGATTTAATAAGGAATTTCCATCTAATATATATGTTGTTTCACATTCTTGTGGAGATATAATTCTCTATGACTTTATTTCATTGGGTAATAAGAGTAGCTCCCATTGCCAGACACTGTGTAAAGATCTTGGTAGCTGGAATAAACAAGAAAATTAGAAATCTTGGTAGCTAGAATAAACAGGAAAATTAGAAATCTTGGTAGCTGGAATAAACAGGAAAATTCAATAATGTTGACTTTCAGTTCCAAATTAATACCTTTTTCCTTTTTTATTCATTTGAACAAACTTTAAATTTCTATGTTTTTTTTCTGAAATTTCTTTGAGAAACATACCCATTAATATACTCTTTTCCTTTTTTTGTTCATTTCTCTATGAAGTTGAAGTTGCTTTGGAAAACATACCCAAAGGTAAAAACATGGACTTCCCTCAACTTTTTGTCAGATTCCAGGGGTATCTATTTTCCAAGTTTGTCTTTTTTTTCATTTTGTTTAAGCTGGTTTGAGTAATATTCCCCTAGGTTGAAAGATGCACTACAGAACATGAATTTCTTTTGGCTTAAATTCCAGATTTGAAGGGCATATATTCTCTCAAGTTTGTTTGAGACTTTCTTTTTGACGAACCCTTTGGTTGTTAGAGACTTGCTTTTTTGCTTCATCCCTTTTTGACAAACAATTTGTTTTTTTGCTTCATCATTTTTTGACCAACCATTTGGGTAGTGTAGACAATAGTGAGAATGGGAGCTTAATAAACTACTTAATACTCTATCACATTGGTGTCACCTTTAAGCATCAACCCAACTTCTACATTAAAAAAAACTTGAAACTTTCAGATAACTCCTGATCCTGACTCTGCCAGACTAACCTGACCACCTGTTACCTGTAATTTAAATTGCTTAATACTATCACATTGGTGAAATTTATCTTTAAGCATCAACCCAACTTGTCACTTGTGCATTAAAAAAGACTTAAAATTTTCAGATTTACCAAAAATAATAAAATTGTTGAGCTTCTAAATGTCTAAATAAGGCTTGATCCTGACACTTTCAGACTAACATGACCACCTATTACCCGTAATTGCTAATTTTTGGTTGTTAGTTTCTGCTCAATATTGTTGGAAGTGATAACAATCAGGTGGGTGTATTTAGGTTGGACCAGAGATTTTGGTTTGATGTGGTGATGGGAGTATGCTTATAAATTCTAAGGCCTGCATAAGCATTGGATCATGTGCTTCAACCACTCAATTTGTTGCAATACTAAGACCCTATATCACCCAATTTGTGTTCGTGTTTGATAAGGAAATCTGAAAGAATCACCACTGGAAATAAATATGATAAAATTTGTCATTAAATTAAGTAATGATAGTGAAGCAAACTTTGTTATAACATCCATCCAAAAAATATATAACAACATCATTTATTTTCTATGAAATGAATCTTAATAAATATTGTGTAAATGTTATAAAGGAACATGATCTTAAATTTTCCATCAAATTTGAAATTCGCCTATGCTTTAGGTTCCACAAATTTAATTTTTTCATAAAAATTGGACAAATGCGGTGACTAAGCTATTAACCTTGCAAAGTCTTATTGAGTTGTGAATCCTTCTCTAAGAGATGACTAATTTTAAAAATGTGGTGCATGGATGTCAGCTCCTCACAATTAGGTATTGGGTTTAAGACCTCCAATGAGCACAGCCCTTCATTTAGTTTCCATAATGAAGTTTGGAATCCTGAACAGATTGTTGTGCATATGAATATGGCATCAACTCACCATGCCCCTTATACCAGAAACTGCAATAAGACAGATGGTGCAAGCATTATCCAGAGTGATTGCCCTTGTAAGTGGATTGTAGGCCATTGTTAAATCCGATGGCTTAAACTTGGAGAGGCTTTGGGAACTTCCAAGCTGGAATGCTACAATGTGACAAGGAATTTCCAGTAAGCAGTGAAATGCTTAGAGATTAGAAAGGACACCAATGGAGAAAACCCTCTTCCCTTAGATCATTAGATGTCATGTTGGGCTCTATGGTCTAGTTATGTAGTGAAATATCAAGAGTGATACATTTCACAATGTTTAAGATAAAGTGATCATGTTTCATAGACCTCAAACTACTCTTCTTTTTAGTGGCCAGGGTTTTTCAAGCCTGGTTCTTGTAAATGTGTAAATATCTATCATGTTAATAATAAATTAACTTCAAAGGTAAAAGTATATATTTATAGGATATGGTTATTCAAATTGATTGTTAAAAAGAAAGAAGGAAGCAGAAGTATAGCTCCAAAATTTTCAATCTGCATCATAACTTGCATATGTGAAAGAGGCCATTTCATCATAGATAAGCTGGGATAAGTTTGAATAATGATCAATCCATCAATTTGTATCTTTGCAAGGGAGTCGGTTAAGGATTTCTGTTTAAAGGTAAGTGTAACTTGTGCAGAACTAAACTGAATTATGACATTCAAGTAAATTGCAGAGACTTGATTTATACTAACATGGCATAAAAATTGTTTTACTGAAATATATGATTCTTCAGCCAGTGCAAAATGGCCCCTAGGCATTTGGGAGTATTTCTCCTTCCAAAATTGAATTCTGTTATTATTTCATTTTTGTTTTCTCATGAAGGCGGATTATTTGTTTGATGAGATAAGTTACTTCATATTTTGTTTATTATGGATTAAATTCTATGTTTTTGGTGCAGGCAACTTGTTCTCTCTAGGGCTCTTCTTGTCCCCAATGTAAGTTTCCACTTCTGATATCTACTTCAACTGTAATAGCAACCACCTATTTCAAGGTCATTGTCCATAGACTTTTATATAAAGCTAAGTGTCATTATGATTACTACTTTTAACATGGTACACTGTAGGAAGTGACCCCAAATCTCTCATTGACATTTCTTTTGTTCTTCTAATATTAATCTTTCAAATCAATATTAATACATCTGTGGTTATTGTCGTTTGCAGCCCTACATTTAGTAGAATAAAAAGAAATAAGTCTACTAAGCAATTTTCAAGCCTCCCTTATATTTTTGCACTCATGAATTGCTTGATTTGCACATGGTATGGCCTTCCTTTTGTATCAGAAAAAAATATACTAGTCATCATTGTTAAACGGACGGGAGTCATTTTTTAGCTATTCTACATCTCACTCTTTATTGCACATTCCCAAAAGGAAGCCCGAGTATATCTATCAATTCTTGTTTTATGGAAAATTTATTTTATATTTGCTTGAACATATTTGTATATTCCTTTAGCTTGATATGCTCGCTAATTAATTGTATGTTAGACTTTAGTACCCTAGTGTAAGCCTACGGTACTAAAATTATGCTTATATATACTCTTATTATATTATATATATGGGATATACATTTCCCACACAGACACACATGAACAACATATATAGATGGTTGGATTTATACTGAGAAATTCATGTACAACATGAACTGTATTTGATAGGCTCTATCGATGTTCATGATTTGACAATTGTGGTGGCAAGAATACAAATTCTCTCATGAAAAAATATATTTTTGAGAAAATGGTCAGTATGATTGATTTTTGCCTTTTTCAAATAGCAAGTTAAAATGGTAGCACTTCTTTTGTTGGTTATGGTAATAATTACCTCAATAGTGTTGGTGACGTATGAGTTTATGAAGCAACCACTACAAAATATGTTCATTGGCTTTCTTAGTGTATTCTCCCTCATCAGCATGTTTGCATCGCCTTTATCTATCATTGTACAAGCCTCTTGGTATAAGACAATCATTACCTTTTATCATCTCTGAAATATTTGTCTTGCATTTCTTGTCTCTGAATTAATTCAGCGTAAATTTCTACAAAGGAAATCTATCTTAATGTACCAGTATGTAGAATGTGATTTAAAACAATTGCAGTGAGAAGGTCATTTTGCTTAGTGCTACCTTGACTAACTGTTAAGTTAAGGTGAATTTAAGAAACAGTGATGAGATTAATCACCAAGGAAAAGTAGGGCTAAAGTATTAGGAAACTGAATATAAATATGTGATATCCCACAACTAAACTTAGTAGTATTACTATTTTGTGGATAGCGGGCCTTGGGAATTTGGGAGCTGCAAAAAATCAATGGATGGGAGCAAGTCCTATTTTGAAAATGATTTCTGTTGTTTAGTGATGATTCTTAGAACATGTTGTAACAAAGCATAGACTTTCCTTTGATTTGCAGAAGCTGGTAATTGAAACAAGCAGCGTGGAATATATGCCATTTAATCTCTCTCTTTCCATCCTTTTGATGAGCATATCCTTCTTCACATATGGATTTCTTGGCCAAGATCCTTTTGTTTATGTAAGTATATGATCCCATTCTTTCATTGTATTATATGTTAGAACTATTCCCCCATTAGAATGTAGGTTTCCCACACCTTATCCTTTTCAATGCTCATTAGAATGTAGGTATGAGCCGCTTTTATCCACGGACACCATCTTAGCCTATCATTCTGCATTTCGGGCTACTAATGAGCAGCTCTAATGATTCTATGAGTGACACCACGGCTATTACCGTGCTTGTAAGGGGCAAAAATCTGTATGTTGCAAATGTAGGGGACTATAGGGCTATTATTGTGTGGAGAACAAGGGGATATAATGAAGCTAAAGCCTTGGATCTTTACTATAATCAAACCCCTTTCAGCGATGATGAATATAAGTAGTGCAATCATAGGGTCATGACATTTGTTTTGTCGGTACACTGTGCATCTAGTAATTTCTCCTTCATTCTTTCTTCATAACTTTAGTGTTTACCTCTAGCCTAGGTGGAGCTTTTATCTAGCAATCTTGATCTTGGCACAGCAGATTCTTTTTGCAGAGCCTTTTGAATATTTATGTTAGTAGACTTTAGTAGCTTTTGATTATTTGGGTGTTTTTCACAAATTTTCCTTTGTTTGTTGCCGTTTGGTTGTTTATAGAGTCCAGTTGTTGATGATTATTTGAATATTATTGTCATAATTTCTCATAGGATGTCATTTGGCTGCTTGTGCTTTGGGGGTATGAATGTGTATCATTCTGTGCATTTTGTGAACAGAGAAATAGAGAAGGGTAATTACATTTCTCTCCTAATTCAAAAAAATTTCCTAGCTTGGTAGATTGTCTTATAATCCTCAGCTTGATTTATATTAGTGTTGGTATGAAATAAATTCAGATAATGGTGGGTCTGGAGGTCCACAGCCTTACCGTTACCCCCCTGCACAACCAACATTTGCACCAGGCACAGATACATAAATCATAAGGTCTTTTCATATGTGTGATCAATATGGGAGCAGATTCATAGATGACAAAGAGTTGCAGAGGGATCTATCTTCGTCCAACCAATCATTTCTCATCAGGGCTGTCCATCTCCTCATGAAAATTGGTAACCCATCTTACTTAATTTTCATTTTATAGAGAGGAATTTATATTTAACTAAGCTGTTGGTTCGATCTTACTGTTAGTTATGCTACATTCACCAATGCTTACTGATTATGGGGAACCCTTTGGGAAATCATGCTTATTTGCACCTTTATCTTCATGATCTAGACTTCCAATTTTTTTTCATGTGGGTTTTGACTCTGTTGTCTCTGAGATCCAACAATGCGCCAGTCTCTCCCATTTCAAGCAAACCAATGCATTGATATTCTGCAAGAAAAACATCCCAACTCTTCATTAGCATTATCAATGCTTGCTATGATGGCTTGGCTTACAACAATATTCTTGGAATTGTATGTGTTGAACCAATTTTCACTTTCCCTAAAAACATGGACATGCTCCCACTTGTTTCAAATTTTACTCTAAATTCAGATGCATTTGTTTTAGAATGCAAAGTAAAGCTTCTTACATAAATTGGTCTAGATTATAGATCATCTATAATAAATTTAGGTTGTTTCTAGGGATCTCTTATTATTGATGACAAAGAGAGATTGCATCTTCATGTTTATGTTTGGTAATGGGGGAAGTTCACTTTTACGTCATTGACTCTGTTGTCTGAGATCCAACAATGCGCCGGTCTCTCCCATTTCAAGCAAACCAATGCATTGATATTCCACAAGCAAAACATCCCAACTCTTCATTAGCATTATCAATGCTTGCTATGATGGCTTGGCTTACAACCATATTCTTGGAATCGTATGTGTTGAACCAATTTTCAATTTCCCTAAAAACATGGACATGCTCCCACTTGTTTCAAATTTTACTCTAAATTCAGATGCATTTGAGTTAGAATGCAAACTAAAGCTTCTTACATAAATTGGTCTAGATTATAGATCATCTATAAAAAATTTAGGTTGTTTCTAGGGATCTCTGATTATTGATGACAAATAGAGATTGCATCTTCATGTTTATGTTTGGTAATGGGGGATGTTGACTTTTACGTCATTAACTAGAAGTTGATTGAAGTGAGTACAAGGAGTACACATCCTAAAAGAGTGAACAACCCAGGTTGAATTGTTTAATTAAATTGCCTCATTCACTGATCAATTGGGTACAACAAAAGTGTGGTGGTGTCTCTTCATGGTGGCTAAGAGATCGGAAGAGAGAGGCTCACTATCGTTCAACAGAATCCCTCCCCCGATATGAGCCACGATATGAGGTCAGTATTCTTTTCCTACTGTTGGTGTTATGAGGTTTAGCTTATCTATTCATAGCTTTCTTCAAGAAGCAGCACAGATTATCTGTAGGTGTTAAACCCCAAGATAAGTTGCCTCGTAATGAGTTCTCTGAATATTTTGGGCCATATTATACCTTTTTACTGCATGCAAGCCCTGCATCCCAAACAGTCAAAAATTCTACAACCGGAGGGCCTCTTTAATTTTTCTTCAAGAGTGCTGCTTTTATTTACCTTCATTTTCTTCACTTCAATCCATTTCACCTACATTAGGAACTAGCCATTGGAAATTTTATCATCCTACATTCAAAAAACCTATGTAACTCTAGTATCAGGCATAATCTTAGCTTAGGAAATTCTTCCAAGTTCTACTAAAAGAATAATCACGAAACAGTGGAAGCTTCAGACATGGTATTGCTTCAATAAGTTAAGAAACTTCATATTTGGTATTATTTCAATGAGTGATATAACTTCATATTTGGTATTACTTCAGTAAGGTAGCTATTTATCTGTGGAGAAAATATGTGAAAACTTAGTCTCCTGTATTGCTTTTTTTTAAGCATGTAGAAATATGATTGCTGAGATAACTGATGAGAAAATGTAAATGACAGAGTATGATTCTGATAGTTATGTTGCCTATCGAGGAGATTTTTTTGGTATGCTACAACTGGAACAGAAGCAAACTTTAATTCTCAAACTGGTGTTTTTAAGAGGTATCAGGAATGAATGCATGGATGCTTTGAACCGAAATGTCGAGGGAGATATCTCCGCATTCAAATATGATGAGATTTGGTAACATGGAAAGAACTATTCAATATCTTCAAAGATAAGAATATATTTTCTATCATTCAAATTTGATTTTGCATTTACGGCACAAAAGTGATATTTTGAATTAGGTATATTATCTCTGTTTTTAAAAGGAAGAGAGAAATGTGTTGAGAGTAGTTTTTTTTTTTTTAACAGAAACTGTAAAGAGGTATATATAAAAGGGGGCTGTGCACAGCCATTCATTACAAGATAGATAGGTTCGAAAGTTTATGAACAACAAAATTGCTGCACAGAAAAGCTAACCATGGAACTGTCCAAAAAACCCTGCCTACATACTGCTCAAAACTTCTGAAAATGCTAGAGGGGTATACCCTTACAAACTACTTACATAAAAGGAGACAAAAAAAAATTTAG
This sequence comes from Pseudotsuga menziesii, assembly GCA_001517045.1. Taxonomy (NCBI): domain Eukaryota; kingdom Viridiplantae; phylum Streptophyta; class Pinopsida; order Pinales; family Pinaceae; genus Pseudotsuga; species Pseudotsuga menziesii. The sequence continues at coordinate 526,034 of LPNX010246593.1, forward strand.
ACATAATTAAAGGGGGCAAATTACTGGTTGCCTCTATTGTTTCTAGGATGGACAACAGATTCTTCCTCCATAGGAAGAACAGCTTCTGCAACTTCACCATTGACTCTGCTGGCCTGGTTCATTTCTATGAATCGCTGGAGATCCTCCTGTATCCTGTCCACTTTCCCATGGATTTCTCGAAGACTTCTCTCATTGTCATCTATACGAGCATCATGGTTGCTTATTTGAAGAGAAGTATAGCTTACAGTGTCATCCATTTTTTTAACCTCCATGCTCATTTCTTTGGTGTCCATGACATTGATAGCCAGCAGTTCATAGAGTTTGCGTAAACTCTTCTTGATGTCCACCCATTCTCCACCCTGCGCCATGCTGTAGGCTTTAGTTGAAATGTTCAAACGAGCAAAGAGGTTGAGAGGGATGCTGGATGAATTGCCAGGAGCTCTGCCTTGATGAACCACCGAGGGATGCTTAAAAAATGAACTGAGCACCATGATTTCTTGAAACAAAGAAGATTTACTTCACTGTTGAATGTCCAGCATGCCCACGACACCTTCCAGCCAGCCCTGACCAGAATCCAAGACCCAATTACTCCCTGGAACGCTATGAGCTGCAGCCCGAGACATTGGATGAGTAATTCCTGCACAGGTGGAGAGGGCTGCAATAACAAGCCACTCTTTCACCACCGAACACGAAAGGGGGAGGATCTGCCATGGGAGGCCCTGGAGCCACCCTTCGCTGACGCCAAAGACTACCTGCCACAGAAATCGTTGTATTTCATAGAGACCAGGGCTTGCAGAGGAGATGTTCTGGAGCGGCATTCTAGAATCGAAGAGAGATGGAGGACAAATATAAGTGGGACACAAATCGTGTGAGGGATAAATGCCATTTACCCAGGGCCTTAAGGCCATTAAGACTGAGTCGACCGGATGGAGGGAGGACCGAGGAGGAGGCCACGCGGCGGAGGGGATAATGCTGAGTGTTAAATGCATGAGGCCGGCAAAGGACAGGGGGATGGGGGGGACGAAAAGACAAGGGAGAGCTAGGAACGAAGGGAGAAGGGGGATAAAGGGAAGGGGTAAGCCAAAATCCATAAGGACCAAGGGTAAAACAATGAAACTAAGCATACAAAGCCCAAACATGAGGGCGATCCAAAACTCAATGATGAGATTAAGCCAAAGGGAGATCTTCTTCATCATTACGGAATGAATTTGTGGAGGGGGGGGTCCCCATCTTGTTTATAAACACCTTGCAGGAGAGAAGCCCCAATATTAGCCATAGCGTCAGATACACTATTGTTTATCCACAGAATGTGCAGAGGCTCATAGGTGTGGTGCATAAGAGGTTTTACTTTGTTGTACAGGTGATGACAGTTAATTGCTCCCGAGGGGTATCCATTAATCAATTTGGAGATGACATGCTTTGAGTCTCCAAATATTAAAACCTTACGATAGTTTTTAGCCTGTAATATCTGAAGACCTTGTAGAAGAGCCAGCCATTTTGCTTCGTTATTGGTTCTGTTCCCTAATCCCCATGCGAAGGAATGTTCTATATTTCCACCGGGGTCCAGAAGGACCCCCCCGCTCCTGCCACCCCTAATGTGTTGAGAGTAGTTACGACCTTAATGAGATTCAAATTTAGAAGTTAAACTAAAATGATAACTATGGCCAAAATTGAATAAAGAAATTTTGTAGATATTCTAATTGAAATTTATAATTAAAGTTAAAAATGAAATTAAACACATATACTTAAAAATTATAAATATATACATAATAATGACAGTGAAAGTTACATTAAATTTCTAAGTGATGTAGATTGGAGGTGAAACCGAAATGAAATTACAAATTAATTACTAATTCACATGTTTATGAGATAATGTGATAACAATATATGTAAATTATTGGTAATATTAACACATACAAACCTAAATACACATTCAATACAAATGTCCATGTTTAAAAAGACAAATAAAGACAGATTTATGACTAAATACAAATATATACAATTAATAAATATACATTAAATTTTAGAACAAGTTTGGATTAAGTTAATGTTAGCATTGCTATTGAAACTAAAGAAAGAGTTAAAAATTTAAAACTAAACTAAATCAGAATTGAGTAAAAGTTTAAAATTAAAATTAAAGTTATTATTAAAAATTATTTAGTTAAATATAGATTTAAAAACAAATATTATAACTACATACTTATAGTAAATAAAAATTAAAATAAAATCGTTGTTAGAATTAAGAGTACTGGTTAGAGTAAAAGTCAAAATCAAATTTTAAGTTAAAAAGTTTAAATCGCATCATGGAAATAAACCTTGGTATTAAATACATACATACTTAATAATTAAAAAATAAATTTACTTTTAAGTTAGAACAAAGACTTAAAGTTGGAATTGGAGTGCAAGTTAAAAATAAAAGGAACCCTTGGTTAAGAACCCCAACCCCGAGGCATAGTTCAAATATACACCTAAGCAGACTTTTGAGTTAGCAAATATCAAGGCCCAAACACAGATCAATTTTTATGGAGCACCCATTGAAAAATGGCCTCTCAAAACACTTCTCGTTTTCATAGTTGACTATCGACCGAGGTGTCTCTATATCTCGTATCTTGTCCACGGACTGTGGTGCCCTATCCTACCTAAGCTATGACTGTGTTAAACCCTATATGATAGGTCAATTGTAGTGTTAAGTCTACTAGAGGGAGTTGTGATTTTTAGGGTGACTATTTGTGGTTTGTGTTGAGTATAATTGGTTCTATCCTAATGAGATCTTCCCACTTGGTGACTTGGTTTTGTTGCTATGTGTACCTAACCTAAACCCATAACACTTTAACCTTCTCTCTCTCAAAGTATCACTTATGACATCTTGTCCTTACAGTGATAAGAACTAACTCAACATGTCTAAGTTCAAGGCAGATTCAAACAAGATCTATTTAACATTTGTTCTTTAATTATTGTGTATTAGTTTCATTGTACTTCTGTTATTGTTTATGTTCTATATATTGGAAATGATAATCCATCTCAAGGACCAACTTTAACGCAATGACAAGTAGAGTGTTAAAGTTGAAAGAGATGAAAATTATGTTTAAGTTTATTACAACAGTACTATTTTGGAACTAGTTTTTTTTTATATCTTTTTATGTATTAAAGTATAACTTTTGTTTTTCTCTCTGTATTAATCCTAACCTAACTCAGGCTTTAACATGCGCTTTCCACACCCACCTCCTTCAATTGAGATAAAAAAGATAGCTTTAGAAACTTTAGCTTTGCAAAATACTCAATTAACCATGTGGATCTTTGTCAAATCAACCAAGATAATCATGTGTGATGTCCTCTCTCCTATTCGGTTATTTCTAGGTCGTTTCTCAAGGGATTGGCTACCCCTTAATGGTGTCACCTGCACCTAACCCTTGGCCACATGATCAAGAAACAGAGGATCACATCATCAGTTTGGATCTTCTTTGTATACAGTGATGATACACACACACACACACACACCTTGAGAGAGAGAAAATATTGAAGTCCTAGGCTAACCCGTAATTATGTTGTTGTTTGCCTTTTGTTTGGCCATGACCTTACCTTGAACTGATAAATGTTGGATGTAGTATTTCTGGGGGTTGTTTGGGGGTTGCTTCCTATTTGGATACTAGACACCTAGACTATGATTTGTTTCATATGCCTTTTGACATGGACTTGGTTGTGGTTATCTTCTCCAAATAGGTCGTGACTATTTGAATCCTTTTTATATTGGGTTGTCTCTATTCTGACCAGCCCATTACTGTACAAAGAATCTCCTAGATTGTCCATGGACTGTGGTGACCTATCCTACCTGAGTTATGTCTTTTTTAAACCCTAGATGGTAGGTGAATAGTAGTGTTAGGTATGCTAGAGGGGGTTGTGACTTTTAGGGTGCCTATTTGTGGTTTGGGATGACTATCCTTGATGTTATCCTAATGAGATATTCCCACTTAGTGACTTGGTTTTGTTGTGATATCTATCTAACCTAAACCCATAGCACTTTAACCTTCTCCCTCTCAAAGTATCGCTTATGTTAGCTTGTCCTTACAGTGACACGAGTTGACTCGGTATGTTTGAGTATAAGGCAAATTTACCAAAATCTATTTAGCATTTGTTCTTTAATTATTTTGTATTAGTTTCTTTTTACTTTTATTATTGTTTATGTTCTGTATATTGGAAATGATAATCCATCTCAAGGACCAACTTTAACATACTGACCAATAGAGTGTTAAAGTTGAAAGTGATGAAAATTATGTTTAAGTTTATTACAACATTACTCTTATGGATCTAGCTTAGTTTTTAAATATGTTCATGCATTAAGGTATAAATTTTACTTTTTCTCTATATTAACCCTAACCTAACCCAGAATTTAACAGGTGCTTCCCACACCCACCTCCTTCAATTGAGACAAAACAAATAACTTCATAAACTTTTGGTTTGGTAAAGACTCAATTAAGCAGGTGGATCTTGGTTAAAATGACCAAGATAATGATGTGTGGTGTCCTCTCTCCTATTTGGTTATTGATAGGTTTTATCTCAAGGGACTGGCCACCCATTGATGGTGTCACCTGCACCTAACCCTTAAGTGCATTATTGAGGACCAGAGGATCACATCATCAGTTTGGATATTCTCATTTTTCAATGATGATATATATATATATATATATATATATATATATATAGAAAGAGAGAGAGAGAGAGAGAATATTAAAGTTCTTCGTCTTGTTTGTGCTTGGTCCTAGCACCCTTATTATGTGTACCTTTGGTATGATGACTTTTATTTTGTTTCTTTATTGTTATTGACCATACGACCTTTAGTACCCTATTCTAATTCAACGTAATCTTATTTTTATTTTATTGGTAACTAACCTAAAACATAGGGGTTACCTAAGAGACCTTTCTAGAAGGCTTATCAAGATTATAAATTTATTTTTCACTTCTCCATCTTTATGTGGCATCTGGACAAGAGAGAAAATCAAATCTGATTCTTTGTTTGCTTTAGAGTTTTTTCCTACTTATTTACTTTATGAGCTTGTTGTTGCTTAACACCTAGGGTTACTACTGCTTTGACTTGACGTCTAGGTTTCTTGCTGATCTTGGAGTGGGACATGACTCTCCTATTGATGTTTTTAGCAGGTCATCCCTCGTTACCTTCTGCCTGGGTTCATTCTAAGGCTGGTTTTGACATGGTTTTGACTCTTGTTTGTAGGTTGCTTATACATGGATTTTTTGGGCTTCCTAAACTTGGTTCATGGCCTTTTGTGACTGGTTAGTGGTGGTGTATTCCCTTGTGCCCTCATTGTCCCTTTAGCTAATCCTTTTCCACCACATGTGACTATCCTATGTTTGATTTTCATATAGGTTTCAATAAAATTTTCATTGCATATAGCAGGTAGGGATGGATGATCCACACTGTTACAAGTGAATTGTTTTTAAAAATTGCCTCATTTGCTGACCAATTGGGTACAACAAAAGTGTGGTGGTGTCTCTTCACGGTGGATAAGAGATAGGAAGAGAGAGGCCTATCGCTCAATAGAATCCCTCCCCCGATATGAGCCATGATATGAGGTCAGTATTATTTTATTGCTGTTGGTGTTATGAGGTTTAGCTTATCTATTCATATCTTTCTTCAAGAAGCAACACAAATTATCTGTAGGTGTTAAACCCCAAGATAAGTTGCCTCATAATGAGTGCTCTGAATATTTCAGGCCATATTATACCCTTTTACTGCATGCAAACCCTGCATCCCAAATAGTCAAAACTTCTACAACCGGAGGGCCTCTTTAGTTTTTCTTCAATAGTGCTTCTTTTCTTTACCTTCCTTTTCTTCACTTCAATCCATTTCACCTACATTAGAAACTAGCCATTGGCAATTTTATCATCCTACAAACTTGTTGGATGTTCTTTAGCTTCTAGTTCCAGAGGATGAGTTGCCATCCTACCAAGTATTATCCTTTGTGGGAGTTTCTTGTGCAATCCCATTATCTATACGAGGACTTAGACAGTTCCTAGAAACTCTAATGTTTATCCATTGGACCATTTGTCATCAAGAGGCCTTCTGTGTCCTGTTCTAAATATTTATTCAAAGTTTATAGGTGGTGTTACTGGTTAGGGTTGATTCAATTGCCATTATAGTCTTGTTGTAGTGCAGACTCCACACTAGTGTTTTAGATCATCCAATATCAACAAATTGTTGGATTTCTTGCACCAAATCATGGTCTGGTGCCCTGCAATCTTCCTTTCCAAAATGTCTTTACAAAGCCACGTTGTCCATTTTACTAGCACTGTAATGCATGTTTTTCAGGTCGATGCTTAAATGGTTTGATCTTTTCCTTCTTTAATCCAAACACAACACGTTCTATTGCTTTGATTTGATCATTTTACTTCAGTGCCCCCAATATTCAGCCATTAGGGTTAGGAAAATAGTAGAAGGAATATCCATTAAGAGTATTTTAATTTTAAAAAATGTTTCTTATTATTGCTTTTTAAGAGGTGTTTTGGGCTTTATGAGTTTGCTTTAATGGTAAAGGGCTTCTCTTACAGAAATTGAAAAAAACTCGATACTTTTGCTTGTTGTCTATTTATTTCATTTCAATATTTGGTTTTCACATGAGCTTGTACTGTCTAATCATATTAGAGAATTGTTTGATTGACTAGTTATAAACTCTAACTTGATTGGTTTTCACATTAGCTTGTACATATCATGGAATGTAGAATTCCTATTGCTGTTGTAAATTTCTTGCATTACATTTTTCCCTATTGGAGAATTGTTTGATCGACTGGTTGTAAACTCTAACTTGATCCTCAAAAAAATTATGCATACTATCTGAAGTAGCTAGCTTCATTAATGTGTTTTTTTTCATTGCCACAACAAAGGAGGATCCTCTTGTCCTCAAGAATATGGCTGTAGGAGAAAGTGTTTATGAAGAGAAAAGGATTAGCATTCAGGTATATCGTACAATGGTTTAACTCTTGTAACCTTGTAATTTGATACACTTACAACCTTCAATTTTTTTTCTTTCTCTATTAAACTATGGTATGTGTTTTAAGTTACATCTCATGTCATCATGTATGTATCTTTCCATATTTTCAAAGTGCAATAGATGCATTCTCCTATTTTGTAATATCTAGAGTTATTTTTCAAACTATCTATTAATTAGTATTTTATGCCCTTGGAATCCATATTGAAGAACTGGCCTCATTAGGTAGATCAATAATTGAACTCTTAGGGAGGAAACAATCATTGTTATATATTTGATAACTTCACAACAAACACTTGTTCTGATACAAAGGTTTTGTAGAATAGTTGGCTTTCCCGGAACTCAGATTTGGAGCTTAATAAAGTATCTGGGAACTTATATTTCATTAAAATAGTCCAAAGCAATACATCGGGTTCATGCCATCCAGAATATTAAGTCTAATATTAGGATGGGGGAGTGAGTTGGTTAAATCCATCTTGTTGTCTCAAACAATTCTATTTTCTCATCTCTTTTTGTATTTCAATGCTCAACCATGTTAGTTCCAATCAATATCAGGAATCAGATAAGCAAATAAATAAATAACTTTTAATGGCAAGGAGGTAGTAAGTTCAATGATTGAAAATTCCACTTGGTAAAATGGGAGTCAGTAAAGGGTTTACTATAGAAAGGGGGACTTGACATAAACAATGTAAGGCTAATGAACATATCCTTGGTATGAGTTTTTTAATGTTTTTTTTATGTCGTCTAGATCTTTTTATGTAGTAAAGTCTTCAAATATATATATTTTATTGTATTTAGATATCCTGTGATTGTCATTGTCCTTCCAATTGAGAAAGCTCATTGTCACTTTTCCTTTAAATGCAAGGGTTATAGTTGGCATGTGGCTCCTTACTTTCTCTTTCAAGCTGTTACTTAATGGTGTCCTAAAGACATGAAACATGAATTAGAAACTATCTAATATCACTGTTTAATCTATTCAAATCCAAAAGGGGATACATGGAGGATGGACCATGAAACTAATACTTCCCAGTAGATACAAAAGAAGGAAAGTATGTTGTTTCAGTTGTAGCAACTGTGCTCTCTGATATTTGTGGACCAATTGAATGGACGCCAATGTCAAAAATTCATTATGAGGTAAACCTTATTTCTCCCACATATAAGTCTTGGATGAAGCCTATTGTTTTGTAGTATTTTATTTTATTTTTATGTGAGGCAAGGACACCCTCTAGCTTGTTAAAAATGGAAGTGTGTTGGAGATGACATTGTAGAGGGAATGAGATACATATGTGTTACAGAGAGAAATTCCTATGGCTTGGGGTACCACAACAGACAGCTAGACTCCAGAAATCAATCTTTCCCAATATGCAATAGAAATAAACAATCTAACACTAAAGGATCGAACCTCGTACCTTATTCCGGACGGTTGAAGTAGATCCCCGTTGAGCTTTCCAATCTTCAGCTTGAATTGTTATAGCACGTCCTCAACAACAAGTAAACAATACAAGCATACTATATTTCATGGTGTTAGATCTATTCTAGCATATATAATCAATAATGTAAAAGCATTTGACATATTCCAATGGATACAATATTCATTCAAATACACATTACTGGATAGGAAAAGATATTTCTATTAATATGAATCAGAGATTACAAGTGACAACCTCTGACAGCATGTCTGCGAACCGGAGAAATTGAATCCCCCACTTGGGCCTCCACCACCTCAATCCTCCATCACTTCGATAGCAAGCTTACTAGAAAAAGGAAAGCTTGGGAGGAACACAACAGTGCTCCAAGGGACAAAGGGATGCAGACTCAAGCATAAGTTCTGGCAACAATGGACTATAGTTTTTTTACTCTCAATTCTCTCTTATGCTTTCAATGTACCAAGGGGTTCCTTATATAGCTTTTCAAAGGGATATTGAAAGGTCGAATCCGTGCGATCTCAAGGCATATGGAAGGCCAGGAGTCATATGAGTTGGATCCAAGTCAAGGAAACATCCAAAAGGATTTGGATTTATGCACACATCCCGATGTACGCGACTATAGGGGTCATATCCGTGTATGTACGCGGTTATCGAGGAAAAATCCGTGTATATCAATATTCTTATGTTTTTAGGGATGATGAAGGTCACATCAAAAGACAGCAAGTGGTCCATAGGGGCTAATGAGTCTGCAGCGGGACAGGGGAAGGCCATACAATGTGTGATTCACCTAGTGTGGTGAAATCCGCTATAACAGATGCCCCCTAATGTATGAGATCAGAGGGGTTATGCGATGGCCGAAATACATTATAAGTCCATCCCAGAAAGGAAATGATGAAGGTACCCAAATGGAAGACAAGCCACCCAATCAGCATAATACCGTAATACAACTCTACATATAACTGCGAATACATATATCAGTCCCGGATACATAAGAGTACAATGGCCATGAATAGGCATACAACATGATATCACATATGTGGTCATCGCCACGTACAATATACATAGATCAGAATCTCCATGATGAAGATATACAAAGGACCATGATCTCCACAAAGGATGAAGATATACAATAGATCTGATCTCCATAGTGGCTGGAAATATCTGACATATACTGGAACAAGTCACGAGAGCTGAAATCTCATGAACACTGGCACGATCAAGGAGGTAGCATATAAGAGATGCCACCAATCTGGAAGGTCTTCTACACAAACCGCTACGAGTACATGTCCTACTATGTGAATAGAGGTGTTGAGGTCGAACATAGTATTCCATCGTCTGATTACCGGTCATTGATGTATACCGTTCACAGACACGAGATCACCCACCGATAATGAAAATGGGAATCAAGGTACTAGAGTGCAAACTAACAAGTGTGAATAAAGGTGTTGAGGTTGAACACTTGATAGAATCCATCGATCAGGGGACATTGATGTATTCCCAAAACTGTCGATGGCGAGAGAACCTGCCACTGATGACTGCAAGTCTCAAGGCACTCAAAATGACTCTAGACTCCAATCCCAGAATAAATGATCTAAATTTGATGGGATGAAATCCACTGGAAGGAGGGCATTAGGGCATCCCCCATCATCCAACATGAGGTACTCAGCAAAGCTGTCTAATGTGGAAGTACTCCATCATAAGGTGCACGAACCAGTAACTATACCGGGAATGGCTGACATGCAAAGTCAAGATAACTGAGGAATGGCCGACTCAGGTTTCAACTTCCTTCAAACAAGAGCATAACGGCGTATGGTGACTGAAGAAAGGCAGCATAGACTCGATATACAAACTGGGACATCTCTATGAACAGGAGGCATTAATAGAGGCTCCATAGGGACTAGAAGCATAACCAGTTGGTGGAGATAAACTGAGATAAACGAGTACAGCTTCCTAAATTCAAACTATAACCCAACCGATGGATGTGATATATAGTGCTCTGTTCGAAGGCGACATGACTCGAAAGCTGCCAAAGATAATATCTTTTCCCGTCCGGCTTTTTGGTTTTTTAATTTTTTTTTGGACTTTTTCAGTTATTTGAAAAGCTTGAAAAAAGAATAAACTAGCTTTATAGTTACAAACTAGGAGGAGACGAGTGTCATCAGGGCAAATAAAATAGTTCCAAGCATTGGAACATACCTATGCTCAATGCAAGCATACATGTGTAGGATATCGACACTCGGGGGAAAATCCCCTCCCGGTAAAAAGGGACATCAAGCTGCGAAGGATATAAAAAATGGCTCTGCATGGCTAGACATGAAACAAGCTCGGGCTATATGGCTAAAACACAATGTCAGGGGAGCCGGCGTAAAGCTCAATAAGACAGGCAAAGCCATGATAATGCATTCACAACTTGATACAAGGGAGTCCGGAGGGAACATGGCCAGCATAAGATCAAGAGGAGTATGAGGCTCTTACGAAATGTCATGGCAATACTATACAATGGACTCCAGGACCTAAGAGAGGACTCACAGCATGGGTACCAAATGCAAAAGGGAGCTAACCAGGGCACCCATGTATAGGAAAGCTCTACCATTCACATAATATCACTTCTAACAACAGCATGAAGGTTCCGTGATACCATGGAATGGGTTTGGACCTAAGGTTAAGATGGAACGGTCATAAGGCAATGCATAAGTGCAAGCGGATGTGATATCCTAACCTATATGCCAGTTCAGACATAATACCTGTGATAGGAATGAACGAGTCAAAACCTCAGAGAGAGTGTACAAAAACTAAACCCTACATGACAACCATATAAGTCCACAAACACTAAATAGTCAATAAAGAACCCAAACTAGGAAATAGGGAGGAATGATCATGACGACTGCTCCCAAAGGAAACAATGTGGTGAATGATGGGACATAAAAAGGAAAGTAAGGTGTAGACCCAATATTCACTCATCCACTAGCACCCCCATGAGGGTGACCACTGGTGTAAAGACCGAGCGAAAGGAATCAACATCCTCCATAAATGGAGTAGAGGGAAGAATGTGACCATTTCAAATCTATGAGCAAGGTAAGGGGTTGTGATGCCCCCAAGTCTGACACCAGGGTTCGCACTAGGACCAAGGATGGGTGATAAGATACCAGGCATGCTGAAAATAAAAGGACCCAAACTCAAGAGAGCATAAATATACTCAAGTAACCACGATCCCAAAGGCCAACTAGCGCACAAAGAGAACACTCCTAAGAAAATGTACAGCCAAAATACAAGCAAACCAAGGGGAGGATATGTGAGCTCCCGAATGGAGCAGGTATGTCTCGCCTAGGAGAGGCTAGAAACTCCCATACACTACAAGCGGAGGTACGTAACCAATTATAGTGGCCCTCAGCTTCAACGCGTAAAGCGACTGTGCTGTCCGACCGCTACCTGGCCAGGACACCCACAGAATAACCTCTACAAGTACCCCCTCGATATCCTAGGTAAGGCCACTAAGGTCACCTCAATATAATCAATGCTCAGGTGGACAGTCGCAGGCGGGATTGACCGTATGGGCAGGGTAGTAAAGCCCAAAATTCCCGAAAGAGTCCCCAGATACGAATACAATCCTGGCTATATCGCCGGTGCTACACAGTTATCGACCAGGGGTTATCCCAATCAACAACCGCTCACACTGCCTCATGCTTAACTCCCTTTTGAGAGGAGGATCCTGAGAACAATGGTTATACCAAGGATTTCACACACTCCCTAGACAGACACCTAGTTGTTGTTGTTTAGTGATCTTGGAGAATTAACTTACAATGAACTATTCCAAGATCCTAAAACCTAAGCTTGTTGGTGCACCCTAGAAAAGAAAAGAGTGTAATTCATTTTATTTAGCGTTGATTTTATTTGGCTATAATTACTCAAAGGGAAATGGCCGTGCAACTAGTGATATGAAGACTCAGCAGTGAAATAAAAGTGCACACCATAACAAACAATGCTAAGTGCAATCTTTGTCCAATGAAAAATAGGGCATGCCACTACATGAGATGCATAAATATATATTCCTTTCCGAATGCCAATGTAGTCCTTCCTATATGAAAGCCTAAACACAACTCTCATCCAAGAAATCCAATGCAAGTACCTCCTCAAATCCATATCTAAGATGCAACTAAGAGTGCAACTACTTTGTAATTTTCAATATAAAAGAATGAAAAATGCAATAAAAGTCATCTAAAACTCTTAGTCTCTGTAGCAAGTATAAAACACAAGCCCAACAAGACACTAAGACAAAAAGAGTAATGCACTAATGGCAAAACAAAAAGGATAAATGACTAAAACTACTTTCAAAGAAAAAATCAATGAAAAAGTGGTCTCTGGTCACAAAAGAAGCATCCAACAGACAACATCAAACCCAAGGAAGACCCAACCACACTCACAACGCACCCAGCAACTTCCCCCAACATCAAACTCACCAAAAGGGAGGATGTACGCGACTGTATAAAGAACAGCTGCGTATGTACGCGACTTTAGGCCAAAAACCCGCATGGAAAAGCACATATACGCGACTTTTGGCCAAAAACCCACATGGGAAGGCCCATGTATGCATCTTTTGGCCAAAAATCTGCATGGAAAAAAGGATTTTAGTCTAAAATCTACGTGTATACGTGACTCTGCGTAGTAAACCTGGGTGTATACGCGGAAATCCCAAGGGAAACTACGTGTATACGCAACTGTAAGCAATAAACCCACATACAGGAAGAAAATGATGCATAAATCAAAGGCAAATAGACAGGCTGAGACTTAATTCACACCAATCAGGCTCTACCAGGAATACATGCCCCCATACCCGACACAGAAACAAGAGAGAGAGAGCAATTCAAATACATTGAATGCCAAGAAACCAACCCCCAAAGGACAATTACTAGGAACTCCCCAGCGGAATCGCCAATTCTGTTACGGAGAGAAATTCCTATGGCTTGGGGTACCACAACAGACAGCTAGATTCCAGAAATCAATCTTTCCCAATATGCAATAGAAATAAACAATCTAACACTAAAGGATCAAACCTCGTACCTTATTCCGGACGGTTGAAGTAGATCCTCGTTGAGCTTTCCAATCTTCAGCTTGAATTGTTATAGCACGTC
>LPNX010246593.1:539762-555527 GCA_001517045.1 Pseudotsuga menziesii
TACACACATCCCGATGTACGTGACTATAGGGGTCATATCAGCGTATGTACGCAGTTATCGGGGAAAAAGCCGCATATATCAATATTCTTATGTTTTTAGGGATGATGAAGGTCACATCAAAAGACAACAAGTGGTCCATAGGGGCTAATGAGTCTGCAGCGGGATAGGGGAAGGCCATACAATGTGTGATTCACCTAGTGTGGTGAAATTCGCTATAACAATATGCACCCAAACAATGGATGTCAACATTATAAAGGGTTAAAAACAAGTCTTATAATGACCAAGCTGAATGCTCAAACTCTGAAATGGCATCAATGTTATTTGGAACCAATTCTATGTGTGCTTAAACTAACTGGTAAACAACTTAAAATAGTCGAAATGTTGCTCAAACTCGGATGTTTGAATAATCTAAAACCACATATATTTTGGAGGAAGCAATCCCAAGGAAAACCCTATGAGGTTTAGATGATACAATGGTTAAAGACTTCTTGAATATCATGCCACTGTCAAGCATAGTTTCTTGTGACTCCAATTTTGTCTACGTGTAAATGCAGTTTACAAGGTATAATGAATTAGTATTCACCAAAAAATGAATTTTTAGACTTTCTCTCCATGTAGAATGCCTAGATTTCATCCCTGTAGAATTCTTATAGTTAGGAAAACTATGAATTGTTAGATGCCCTCTGCATGTAGAGTGGTTAGATTTCATCTCTGTAGAATTCTTAGATTTCCTCTTGTTGTCTGTTTATTTCATTTCAGTATTTTGTTTTCACATGAGCTTGTACTCTCTAATTTGATGTCTAAATGATGGACATATCATGGAATGCAGAATCCCTATTGTTCTTGTAAATTTTTTGCATTCCTTTTTTTCGTATTGGAGAATGATTGACTGGTTGTAAACTCTAACTCGATCCTGAAAGAAATTATGCATACTATCTGAAGTAGCTAGCTTCATTAATGTGTTTTTATGTGGTATGAGTTTTTTAATGTATTTTTTATGTGGTCTGGATCTTTTTATGTAGCAAAGTCTTCAAATTCCGACTTTGACTCTTGGATAATCGAATGTCAGTCTGTTCTCTATCAGGCATATTTTTTTACACGAATAGTTAGATCCTATGGCTCTTGGGAGGAGGCTTAGAGCTACAGTATTTTTTCTCTTCAATTGCTAACAGGTTTTGGAGTGGGAGTCATCTCATTTACTGTAAGTTGATACCTTCCTTTGAAACAATCCAAATTATTGAAGGTGATTAATTTTTGGTCCTTGCATGTATATGGGAGGGAGGGATTGGTGATATGTCTCTATGTATGTATCATGCACGTATTTATGCTTTTGTCAAGTCAAAATTATTGGTATGATAAGAATATGATAGACAAGGTGTGACATAATCACTTTAGGTACCGGTATACATCGTTGAAATAGCTCCCAAGCACTTGTGAGGAAGCCTTGGCATAGTCACACATGATATTGAATAGAAATACTAATTCATTATATGAAGAATAATTGAAACAAAATTGTGAATCTCATTATTGACTAATTGTTTCCTTTTTAAAACAGTTCACTGCCACAGTTGGTATTATGCTGGCATATTCATGTGGGCTATTCCTTGACTGGAGGCCTTTGGCAATCGCTGGTATGTAGGCTTAGTAAGTATAATTTTGCAAAGTTGGTTCATTTTCCTATCTTTAGATTCTTTTGAGAAATCATCATTCATATTGTTACCCAAAGTGTAGGTATTGCCCCTTGCACCTTCTTGATGCTTGGACTCTTTTTCATCCCAGAATCTCCAAGATGGCTGGTGAGTTTTATATGAGTTAGTTTTCTTCGCCAAAGTCATCTGAAGTTCTCTAACATGTCATTATTCAATGTGACAAGCTTAATGAAAACTTAATTTGGGAAGTCCTTGTTTATAATGATGCAGGCCAAGACTAGAAATCAAGAGTTTGAAGCTTCATTGCAAACTCTCTGTGGCCGTGATACCGATATCTCCTGTGAAGTAGTTGAATTCAAGGTTATAAAAATATTTTTCTATAGCATCAATATTCTGTATTCTCGTTCAGTTCTAGTTTCTTGGACATATGCAAAAAGAACTCTGCATGGTGATTTGGATCTCTGAAATTGTGCTTTTTGTTGAAATTGTGTGACTTTTAATAGTAGATGTGCTTTTTGAATCTGCAATATCCTAATATAGGTGGAATGAAATACAATAAGAGACCTTGGCTCAATCATGTGTGATCTGCATCTTTGACTAGGTTTCATCTTACAAGTCTCATTTTTCACAAAGTTTTGCTTGCTTGAAATAAGAAAATCTATCCTTCTCATCAGCAATGCTTTTCATATTGCATTAGCCCGATCAGTTAGTTTTACTACATTCATTGTCTTATCAATTAAACTTCTACATGTTCTCATGAGTAAAATTATAATTCCTTTAGGTGAAAAATAAATTATCTGGATCATTTGGAGCCTTTGGCCTTTTGAGTATTGAGGACAGAAGAAAATTGATACTTTTATTTTGGTTTTGCAGATATTAGAGGCCAGGGCATTGTTTTCAGAGGAGTCAAAGAAAATAAACAAGGCTAGATCAACCAATGCTGGAGGAAGCTTGGGCAGTCCAGAAAGGAACATTCTCTTGATTCCTCCAAGAGCAGAAGTTTGAGCATTTTTCATCAGTTACAGGCAGCAGCGAAAAGGCAGATTCTTTTAAGTTTGTATCTCTAGAAACAGTGGCACCAGAAATTGCCAATAACTTTGAAGGTGATTATCATATTTCTAGGCAAAACAATTTGTATAATCACACAACATCTACTGAGGATGTGGAGCATAATGATGAGGATGCAGATGTAGATAATTGCCTACAGGCACAACCAGGTAAAAGTGATGCATCTATACATTCTACAACAGGGTTCTCTAATGAGGAGGATATTTCTTTTTGTGATCTGGAAGATGAGGATGATACACTAGTGCAACCGGATTCAACAAATAATGGGTTTACTTCAATACAAGTTCCAGTCAATTAGTAGATAATTATAATCAGTTGAAATGCAGACAAGCTGGAACAATAAACAATATAGCTCCTTAATAAAATATGCAAATGCTAACACTCCAAAGGTTCTAAGGTTCACTTTGCACAGTTTCTCAAAACCTGATGGACCGAAGGCAATCCCGACTCTTGGAAGCAATGATGCTTGCAAGGGTAAACGAATACCTATGGTTTGGGCTAGAGATGTAATTATTGATAAATACTTTTTTTGCAATTGTTTCAATCATCTAGTGATGGATTGGATGATAATGAATCGTGGCTGGCGGCTCATTGTATCATCTAAAACAGTATCATGGGTACTGATATTGTCTTCAATTGTGTCAATTGATGTATGATGGATTGATAGTGGTTAGTTTGGCTACTTATCATACAATGTAAAGAGTGTTCACCAATACTGTGTTATTACCTTGAATTATCAAATGTATATATATACTGAAATCTTTTCTTTTACCCTTCTTGATGTTCTTTTCTGTATTTATCAAGTGCAAAAAATGTCTTCAAATTTGTACCATTTTTGCCAAACCATACAGTGCTATCATGTCTACTCCTTGAACAAGACTTTTGTTAATGTGAGAAGTTAAAATTATATAAACCATCGTCAAATGTTTGTTTTCCAAGCTGCTTTGAGAACCTATGCTAGCACAATTATGAACTTTGGAACAACATGGACAGCAAGTAATTCCAGATTATGACTACACATTGGCTTCTTTTCTTCATCAGATATATTTCTCTTGTGCAATGGCATGTTCACTGTATAATGTGATGTTAAACTGCTAATTTTCTGATTTTTCAATACATTGAAGTGCTCCATTTTTTTTGGTATTACTTGCAATCTCCCACTACCTCGCTTTAATGTTACATTTTTTCCTCGCTTACCCGCTAACAACTACCTTATCCGCCTATTATTGCACCTTCCTAGGGGCAATTGCTAGTTTATGTATATGTTAAACAATTTGGAGTTATTTATGAGGATCACGACCATACTGAAAAGTCAAATTGTAATTAATTCATAGAGAGATATTTATTATTGACATTTTATAATTTGTGATTAATAAAAACTTTCAATTTTTTACTAATGTGGACAGATTACCATAAAAGGGATCTTCATATTGAAAGCAAAACACTTTTGGTATGTTCAATGACATTACTAATAATTGTTTGAAAAACATAAATAACCAACAAATCCAACCATTTATTTTATAAAGTCAGATATATCATTTAACAAAATGTGTATGTCTTTAAAATACCAAACATTTTCTGAAGAGAAGACAGATCATAATGGAATGAAAGAAAGAAATAACCAAAAATCACAAATCGGATATATCATTTAACAAAATGTATATGTGTTTTTGAAGTGCCCATTAAACATCTTCTAAGATGTATAAAGAGTACAGAGATTATTAAAATTATAATATATAAAAAAACTTATCAAATTACAAAAGGAAACCATTAAACATTGACCCAGATATTCTTTTAAACAACAAACAAGTCATTAAAATCTTTGACAGAATTCATTATCCCTCTTCATCTCTTAAAGTTGCAACAGATTTTCCTCTCTTAAAGTTGCGACAGATTTTAAAGCTCTCCAATCTAAAATGAAAATGGCTTCACTTTGTGAAATCTACAAAATACGTTAAACAAAGAGTACACAGAGCATAATAGATTAGAGTTATATTATATAAAAAAAACTTATCAGATTAAAAAAATACATTGAACATTGACCTAGATATTCTTTTGAATTTCATATGTAAGTCATTAAAATCTTTCAAAGAATTCATTATCCCTCTTCATCTCTTAAAGTTGCAATAAAGTTGCAATAGATTTTAAAGCTCTCCAATCTAAAATGAATATAAAATGAAGATGGCTTCACTTTGTGAAATCTACAAAATACAAACACTCTAAGCCACAAAGACTAAAGAATACCTAGGCATGAAGCACACGCTCATCAGTTTTGCAGGAAGTGAAATCCAGAAAGAAACAAAGTTGTGTGGGCTGAGGCTGAGTAGAAAGCTGATGGAATCTCTTACAATTCTCACTATCGCTCACTCTCCTGCAATTTGAAGCTCATAACAAGGCTTATGGAATTTAGTTCAAATTGGGTTCATCAACTTTGGACATCTCGTTGCTCAGAGGTGCAGATATGCAAGCTAATCGATATTCTCTTGCAATCTCCCACATTAAACTGCCATTGATGAGCAATTTTTCTTCTCTACAATGTAGATTGCCATGTCACTACAGTGTACTGTATGTCCGTTAAATACACCGTGACATTGGTAGATCTATGTCCATTGAAACAGTTCTTCAACGGACTCAGGTTCACCTTGAAGTAATGGCTCTCTCTTGCAATCCCAACGAGACAATCTCCCGAACATTCTAAAACAGGGAAGAGTCAGTCTGAAGCCGGTGAATGATTTTCTCAAAACCTGTCTTCCATTCTCTGATTTGTCTCCAGATTTTGGGCTTGCAAAGAGGCAGTTACTACAAGGCTGTGGCCTCTGGGAGCGATCGATCAAGTGTTTCTTGCAACAATCTGCAATTTGTTCACTGTCTGCTGCTGATCTTGGAACGGATGATTGGTATAAAAATCCCAGAAAATATATAACTGATCTTTTGGGAGAAGAACAGCTCTGCTTATGGTGTTGCCTTTGCTTGCACTTCTGATCACAAGATCCATTTCTTTCTCTGGCCAAAGCAGCTAACAGAACAGACTATCAATATGAAAACAGGCAAAAGAGACAGAATGGAGAGAAATACGTAGGAGATTATAAAGCCATAGTTATGGTGTTCAGTTAGTATATGCAGCTGTGTGAATGAGCTGCAGCTTTTGTACCAAAAAGTTGATTCCATCACTGTAGTCTCACGGATTATCTTTAAGAAAAAGTAACACACAGATGACTTAACTTTAAAAAAGCAACAGGCAAGTCACATGTTATGTTAGTACACGAGTTTGCTTTTAGTACAATGATACACACCACACACCTTTTGCCAACTCAATGATGTTATATTTTTGTCAGACACGTTACACCCACCACCGTGGGGTTCAATTCTCTACTTTCCCAATTCTCTGTCTCTTCATCTAATTAATTTTGGAATTTTTATTTTATTAATAGGATTTGTGGTTATTGTATCTGTGTCTCTTCATCTAAGTAATTTTGGAATTTTTTATTTTATTAATATGATATTGTATCTCGAGTAGCTAGGTAGTCTACCGCTTAGGGGAGATTGGATAAAAATAAAGACATATATAAATCATATCCTCTTAAATTTATAAAAAGAAAAACAAGTTATATTTTGAGGTGCATGGTTTTAAAACCATGTGTACATGGTTTTAAAATCATGTGCAAGACTTTCTAAGCAACCCATGGTTTTATTGTACATGGTTTAGGAGGGCCTTGCAAAACCATGTACAAGGCCTCCTAAACAACAACCCATAGTTGTAGGAGGGCCTTGCATATGGTTTTAAAACAATGTAGGAGAAAATGTTGTAATGTTAGTTCCTAACAAAATAAAAAATAATAAAAAATATTATATGTCGGCCATAAATAATATTAAATATTAATAATAATAATATTATATGTGGACCTTAAATAAAAAGATGTCTCTTTTGGTTTGAATCAAATCAATGGATACCTAATAAGAGGTTTGCACCTCTAGAGATTTGATCCCTCTCAGCCCTTGATAGAGTCTAGGATTTGGATCTACGTTGGTTTAATAAAATTTAGGGTTTACGACCAGCAGTACATGGCCCAATGCAATCAAAAGATTTACATAACTTATTTAATAATAATACTTTAATTATAATTGTTTCATGACATAACTAGCACAACTACTTAATTATGGTTGGTGAACATTCATAGGCCATGGGTTAAGTATTACAAATAAGTTATGTGTTAAGTATTCTCCATGTGTAGTTGTAATCACCTAATGTCTATGCTTCAATTACATGTTGTCACTCATTTCTTCAAATGCTAACATCAACAACTAGTTATTTTTTACATTTTTTTTCTTTAATGATTTTTTATTTCAAATTTTGAACAATTGCCATAAAATGAATCTAGATAGTACACTTGTCTCATCTTCATGCAATCTAGGAAAAGCATAGGTGTTTGTCCACCCCAAATTCTAAGATATAAACACCTATTGAGGTTACTAATTTATTATTATTATTATTATTATTCGACACAAATATTTTTGCTATTCATAGGTGAATAAAAAAGTACAATACATTGAAAAATAGTTTAAAGAGTGACTCTTCATACAGAACTATCAAATCTCTTATAGTTCCCAAAATAGAGATTCTCCAAGTGAACAAAAACATAGCAAAACCCAAATAATACAGAACGTGAAAAATCAAGAACCTTAGCAATGGAACTCGTGGAGCCTCTAAGACATATGCCACAGAAGTTCTAAAACCTAAGAAATTAGAAGTCAAAATATTGATGAACCATAATCAATAAGAATATTCTCCAAAATTTCTTCCCAAAAAAGGATCCCTTCCTCCCCTTCCAAAGTAGATTAGCCAACTGATTTTGTTCCTTGTAAATATGATGGAAATTGATATGAAAGAAACTCTTTAGTTTCTTGCGAATCTTGTTGCACCAAGGTAATAAATAGACTCCCTTGACCTTCCTTTTATTCTTTGCATCTAGAATAATCCTACTCATACCTTCAATTGTTAGCAAAAAAAGAAGAGAGGAGAGGAGACAACCCTACCTGATTCCTATTCCACTCTTGAAGAAACCAAAAGGGGTTCCATTCACCAAAAATACAAATTGGGAAGAAGTTACACATGCCATAATCCAATTTATAACCAACGGGGGCATACTAATCTGGATAAGAATTAACCTTAAGTAGCCCCAATCAACTCTATCAAAAGCGTTTTCTAGATCCATCTTAAGCAGGAAAGCCTTCAATTTCTTATGCTTGATAGAATGTATAACCTCTTTTGTTATCCCAATAGCATCTAGGATTTGTCTGCCATGTAAAAACCCAAACTGCTCTAAAGATAAACATTTTGACAATACCAGTTTAATTCTAATGGAGATGATTTTTGAAATAAGCTTGTAGAACATATTACAAAGTGCAATTGGTCTGAAATCTGCAAATTTGTCAAGCTTATTACATTTTCAAACCAAAGTGATGACAGTAGAATTCATAGCCCTTGAGACCTTTCCTTATGTTCTAGAGAACTCAACCATAGCTAGAAACTCTTCCCCATAATGTCAAAAAAGTGGAGAAAGAGATCAATAGTTCACCCATCAGGGCCTGGACTTTTCACTTCTTTTTTTTTAGTTTCAAAGCTTCCTCAATTTCTTTCAAAGTCACGTGTTTTCTAAAAATTTTCTTTTCCTCCTCTTCAAAGAAAGCTCGGAAAAGTTTTATAGTTGTGAGTTATGGTTCAAGAGAAAAATGGCCATCATCTTTAAAAATCCCCCCAAAATATTGTTTTTCCAATCTTTTAAGTGGAATTTGATCTTTAACAAAGTTACCATCTTCATCACTTAGTTCCCAGATGGAATTCATGTTTCTTCTATTTGATTTATATGAGTGAAAAAATATGGTATCATTTTCTCCCAAATTCATCCATAATGCTCTACTTTTTAACCTCCAGTCTTTTTCCTCCTCTTTCAATATCAAATATTTTCTCCTCTCTAGTTCTTTTGTTAACAAATGATTCTCTTCTAAAGCCGAGCAGTCTAGATTCTTTAACTGTATGCTTCTGATATGTTCTTCCAGGTTTGTAAATTTTTCCCAGTCTTTTGATTTTTTAGTCTTTATCCATTTAGTCACTGCATCTTTGAGATTTTTTAACTTTGCAACAATACCATCCATGGGAATTAAAGCTTCAACAAAAGTGTAATTTGTCTAGACATCCTTGAGAAAGGAAAAAAACTCATCATTTTCTAGCCAAGATCTATTGAACTTGAAGGGAAAATTATGATTAGGAAGAGTTCCCTCAATTTGTAAAAAGATAAATATAGGACAATGATCATAAATTTTAGTCTTCTAAACGCAAGTTTTGTACCTCAAAAAACTCTCAACCAAAGAAGCTTTGAATAACAAATATGTCCAATATTTTTAAAATACCCTTCCTCCCACTCCTACCATTTGTTTAGGTTGGCTCTAAAACTAGAGGGGTGATGTCTACAAGGTCAAAGCTTTCGAGTATATTTATGAAGAAATCAACCATAAAAACCAATTTCGTATTGTGTCCCCAAATTTCTGCAAGTGATGTAGCAGAATTTAAATCTCCCACCAGGATAAGACTGCCAACATTTAATAAACTAGAGACTGAAAGAGAATCCCGAAAACAAACTCTATTTTTATAAGGGGAATACATATTTAGGATTGTCACACCTATGTCTAAAATCCCCAGTTTTCCTTCCATTAAAATTCCCCAAATTGTTTGGAAAGGATTTAGATGAACAATTCTTGGATTCCAACAAGATAATAAACCTCTTGAAAGACCCAACACATTGATTACAGAGAATTCCCAACCTGGCAGTAATTATGCAATTGTTTCAATGGATATGGAGGCATGACACATCGTTTCTTGCAAAAGTATGATAACATGGCTAGTATCAAAAATGAGTTTTGATAAGGCCCTAACCCTTATCCTTACCCAACCCCCTCATGTTCAAGGAGAGAATCGACATTATATAAGAATAGTTTGAGGATTTTGTGCTCTAGGTTCCCCATAAGAAACAACAAATACTTCTTTAGTAGATGAATCCTCCTCCAATCTAATGGACAATAGTCTGTAATCTAACCAGTCAAAATCGAGGGAAGAGGCTTTTTGAGAAATTTTCTTCTTTCTTAATGTTACATTTTGGAACCTGATAGACAATAGAGAATTAAGCTTTGGATTAGAGGACGAGTTTTTTAAAAAACTTCTAAAGGATATTTTAAACCCGAGACGTGAGACGGTCCACACACACATTATTTTAAAATCTCATGATCACTCAAAAGAGGAGTGACAACAGGGTTTACCGAAATTCATTTTTCTTACAAATGGGATTCTAAAGAAAACCTAGAGGTTCGAGTCTAACATATTATTATCCAAAGGATTTTCCTTATTAAACCCATGTTCCAATGTATTAATTATAGGTCAAACAAAAGAAAATTCCCAGCCCATATTTCTTCTAGATTTACTTTCAGTTAAATTAGGGCCCCAAATAAAAAATTTCCTTTTCAAAGGACTGTTGGTAATACAAATATTCTCCTCTGAAAGATAAAAGTTTAATTCCTCTTTTGATACATCCTCATAATGTGTAGAAGAGTTAGAATTACTATTAGCCATATTTTTAAAGTCGTTGGTGAATGTCGAGCAAGGTTTTTTATTTTCTTTGCTGGAAAAATCTGAAGTAGGAGAGGCTACAAGTTCTTTAAACAAATTAGGATGGTAACTTATAAGAAAATAGGGGCAATGAGATTTAACATGAACAATGTTTTGACAGTAGAAACATCTAAACGATATATGTAAATAATCAAAATTATGGTGAAAAACCCTAACAACCCAAATCACCTCAATCTCTAGAGGAAGTCCTTCAGAAATATCAAGTTCAACCATAACCCTCACCACCATCTTATTCATACCGTGGAGAGAAACCCTAACAACCCTTATAAATTTCCCCACAAAGTTTGCTAAACCCTCAAGAACATTTTGTGTGCATGGCTCCAAGGGAAAACCTCGTAAAACCATCCAAAGTGTCTTTTGGTTTCCTTCTCCCTAGTCAGATTGAATGCTAAGTGCGATATTTTTAAAATCAGAGAACCTTTGTTATAGAACCAGACTCTTCCTAGGATTTTATCCAATTTGTATTTATCTGGGAAGATGAATATTATCCACCCATTGATTAGAATATTGATTCTCGAGGAATAGGTCACTTATGGCACCCAAAATTTATTTACCTAGGAAATAAAATCACCTCTGTTCAACTTCGTTAATTCCAATCTCCCCACTGAAACTTGTTTTGAAATCATATCTACTATGTATAGGTTTACATCCACCCCTAGTTTGAATCTTTCCAGACCATCCCTGGCTTTGCATTCCTTAAGTTTTCAATGATTCCTTGCGCACTCCCCTATCAAGCGAGGGTTGCTTCCTACCTTTGGTTGAACTGAAGCATAATCAACAGATATTTTGGCGAAGAGATCCACTTTAGCAAATTACAGATCCAAAAAGGCAGGGTTTTTTAGGGGTTTAGTGATATCTTTTACGAGATCCATCTCGTACAAAAAATGAATCACTACAATTCATATGGTTAGACTCCCTAGGGTAGACATATGTCTGTTATAGCGGATTTCACCACACTAGGTGAATCACACATTGTATGGCCTTCCCCTGTCCCGCTACAGACTCATTAGCCCCTTTGGACCACTTGTTGTCTTTTGATGTATCCCCCACCATCCCTAAAAACATTAGAATATTGATATACGCGGCTTTTCCCTCGATATCCGTGTACATACGTGGATCTGTCCCCTATAGTCGCGTACATCGGGATGTGTACATAAATCCAAATCCTTTTGGACTATTCCTTGACTTGGATCCGACTCATATGACTCCTGGCCTTCCATATGCCTTGAGATCGCACGGATTCGACCCTTCATATCCCTTTGAAGAACTATATAAGGAACCCATTGGTACATTGAAAGCATAAGAGAGAATTGAGAGCATTGAAACTATAGTCCATTGTTGCCAGAACTTTATGCTTGAGTCTGCATCCCTTTGTCCCTTTGAAGCACTCTTGTGTTCTTCCCAAGCTTGCCCTTTGCTAGTAAGCTTGCTATCGAAGTGATGGAGGATTGAGGTGGTGGAGGCCCAAGTGGGGGATTCCATTTCTCCGATTCGCAGACGTGCCGTCAGAGGTTGTCACTTGTAATCTCTGATTCATATTAATAGAAATATCTTTTCCTGTCCAGTAATGTGTATTTGATTGAATATTGTATCCATTGGAATGTATCAAATGCTTTTACATTATTGATGTTATATATGCTAGAATAGATCTAACACCATGAAATATAGTATTCTTGTATTGTTTACTTGTTGTTGAGGACGTGCTATAACAATTCAAGCTGAAGATTGGAATGGGCAACGGGGATCTACTTCAACCGTCCGGAATAAGGTACGAGGTTCGATCCTTTAGTGTTAGATTGTTTATTTCTATTGTCTGTTTGGTAGAGCTCCATGATTAGTATTCCCAAGATAATTTTCAAAATCCAGTAGGGGTTCAAGGCACAAGTTTTCCATGTATCCTTTGTTACCATTTAAGGTGATCCATCCATCTAGATATTTTGTGCCTTTATCGAATGAGGTTGAAGATTCGTTGTCAATATAGCCTCTACCTGCTCAATATCAAATCGAATGTGCCAAGGAATTTCCTTGTTCAACCAACACTCCAATAAGTAGTAAATTTGGACCCATTTTTCAACGGCAAATCGTCGGTTATCACACACCTTTTTGTATTACAACTACCGAACCTAGGGTACTTAATCCGTTGGTTATTCAAGAGATTTGATTTTCATATAGGGATTTGGTTATCTTCCTAACAAGTTTGATTTTGTTGAGTACAGGTCCTTAGTCCTTGTAGCTATTGAGTCTTTACTGGTAAACTATACCTTAGTAATGAATATTGTTGAATATATTGAAGCTAAAAATAACCCTTCCAAACTAACCCTTATCAGATATTTATTTTCAAAATTTATAGATATGACCATGGTATTGTTGTTTCTAGGATACATTATTTTAAACCGGATTCATGGTTTCTTAGGGATCATTATTTTCATGTTGCGCGATCCAATGAGGGATATTCAAAAACTTGAAAATAAGATTAGGCATCCCCTTTATTATGATGAATTTGAATATTTTTCAATCTAAATTTTCCATAGGGTAAAACATCTTGGATATTGGTGCAACAACCATCACTATATGCATTTTTTCACCAGCTTGATAGAAGAACCTACCTAATATGGGACACTCTAGTCGACACCCTCTTGCCAATTTGGTCTCCATGCTATGTTTTTCTCATAGTTTTGGGAGCCTCTTTATTTTTACCATAACATTGGGAAGAAGTCACATGCCTCTCTTTCTCATCTATTTTTGGTCATTCCATATAAGGATCCCATTTTTGTTCATTAGCATTTGTGTTTGCTCACAACTACTTACACAACTATTCCTAATGCTTTGTTGAAACAATCATACTACCACTGCATTCATCATGTTGCTAGTAGGCTTGTATCCATTTCATTTTCATTTTGTACTATATATTCAGAAGAAACATGTTGATTAGTGTACACCTCTTTCCCAACACCTTTTTTGCATTTTTTTTGCATAGGTCTGTTCCATGCGCATGGAACATAGTTGCATGCCTTGTGATACTCGTTTCTTCCATTGTAATATAGTATTTTTTATTCTTTTTCAAGCTTTATAATATGAAAATATGCTAGAAATAAAATTTATAAAAAAAAGAGAGAGGGAATAAAGATCTTAAATATATGTTATTTAGTGGAAGCAAAGCCAAATCATCCTTGAACATAATACAAGTTTTGATTCTCTTAGCAAGTTAGGTTCTTATAACACCTCGGTTTTGAACTCGTTTGCATTTAAATAATATGATGTAAATAATCATGGTGTGGAGCTAAGGCAAAAGCCCCACCATCGATTTAGTGTTTTTGTTTCGGCGATTAAGATTTAGGCCGATGGTGTTTTTTTATGCTAGTTGAACGTTATAAGTTTGGACATTAGTTTAAATTTGCAATTTTTAATTAAAATTCTATAGCCAGATATGTCAATGCAATAAAATGAGATGGGGGCATGAGTTTTCCTAAGGATAAGAGGGGGATTGGAAGAGTGGGAAGAAAATTGAAATGGGCAGAGCACCATTTCTGGAAAAACGTTTTTTAAATTTTATTGGGCAAGAAAACACCAAAAACAAATGCCTGCCTTTCCCTCATGCAGTCACGTTTTCACCTTCCACTCACGATTTGGACTGTGTGGAACGTTTTGGCAAGAAGAATTCGGGGAATTGTTTTCTTTTTCATGATTTTTCCTGTCTGTTAGTTTTTCCGAGGGAATGCAAAGTCCTAGAATCTTATTTGTGTTTTTGAATTGAGGGATCAACAAATGATTTCAGTTTTGGTAATTGCAGTAGTCGATTTGGCTTAGGCAATGCTCAGACATTCGTAATTTCTCTGTGTATGTGTATTCCTTGGCTTCTGTTACGTTTTGTTAATCCTAGAACTGAGATCATTATGTGTACATCCTCATTTTACATCTGAACTGATTTGGGGAATGTAAATGGAGTTTGGACTTGTTTAATAAACCTAGTGTGTGAAGGAACCTCATAGACCAATCTGGAGGGCTGGTTTTCTTCTTTGCATACCCTGAATAACACTAGAAGGGAAGGCATGGCTTGAGGGTCTATGTAGCAGAGAAGGGGATGCTTCCTTTTGTTGGGTATACAAATGTTTAGAAGTTGGGATAGATTTGATGTAGGTGTCCATAGCTACGGGATTGAGCTCACTATGTTACCATTCAGTCTTTCCACCTCCTTGGAAACCTGATAAACCCAACTGGAAGGATGGCTTGGCTGGTATCCTAATAAACACATCTGTTGGCTTGGCTGTGTCTCATGTGAAATTTGGATAAGTGTAAACCACTGTTTGTGTAAGCCTGATAAACCTAACTAGAAGGATGGCTTGGCTGGTAGCCTGATAAACCTGTTTATTCGCTTGGTTGTGTCTCATGTGAATTTTGGATAAGTGTAAACCTCTATCTATGTAATCTTGATAGACCTAACTAGAAGGATGGCTTGGCTGGTAGCCTGATAAACCCATCTATTGGCTTGGTTGTGACTTGTATAAACTTTGGCTATGTGTAAATAATTTTTTGCGTAAGCCTGATAAACCCAACTGTGTTGGCTTGGTTGATTTTTATTGTATCCTTGGCTATGGAGAAGTCTACTAGTGTTCCTTATTCCTTGGGGAAATCATGTCCAACTTGGGGCTGGTAGTGTTGCTGAGAGATTGATGAGCACACTAGCCTATGGTTGTGTGAAATGTTGTAGTGACATAGCTAGTTATGGGACAAGATTCTGATAAAGATAAGTATCTCTTTTGTTTCTGTTATCTCCCAAAATGACCACCGTTGTTTTTCTAATTTTGAAGAGATAAAAACGAGTCAAAAAATTCATTTCAAAATTTTTTAGAGTAGATTAGATGCTCTATTTCTGAGATGTAAAATTGGAAAAATCATTCATCTAAGTCTTAGTCTTCAAAATGCAAAATCTCAGCTTTCGGCAGCTAAGCTTGTCTGTGGAAGTCTAGTTAACTGCCGAAACGGGTCGTTTTCGGCAGCTAAGGCAGTCTGTGAAAAATGATCTTAACTGCCGAAACTTGTAGAATTTCAGAAAAACTGCCTTTGGGAAAAATCAGTTTTCTCAGCCTTGGAATGTCCGTTTCGCATGTTCGAATAGTCGATTGACATCTAAAAATCCTAAGCTATCCAATGGTGCAATAAGATTTGGATTTGAAGCTTGGGAATGCAGTCAAAATCTCCCCGCAATATCACGTGTCGGAAATGGTTTTGCAAACTTGTTACAGGGCAGCAAGCTAGTGTTTTCGCTCATATTTGACTTTTTCTCAACCAAATCTCTCGAAGTTGGTTTCTAATGATGTATAATAATTAAATACATCAGGTTTAAGACTTTATCTTGATGTATTTGATGGT
>LPNX010246607.1:0-19172 GCA_001517045.1 Pseudotsuga menziesii
CTTATTTGCCTAGTCCATGAGTCCCACCATGTGCAAGTTGTCAATTGCCTATCCATAGAGGTCAAACTTGCCATTATTGACTCATAGAGCACTTGGGAAAGTCCTGGGAATCAAATCTACTTTATTCCTAGCCTCCTAGGCGCCCTTCTGCTTTTTCTGCTTTATTGCCTTCTTTTTCAGTGTTTTAAGGCACATAGGAAAGCAAGACTAGGTGAGGTGAATCAGCTTTGTTGCCTCTTCCTCCTCCCCACTTTCCTCCATGCAAAAGCATGTATGAGCTGCCATTTGACCACTCTTTAGCTTGCCCATGCGCCCTTGCTAATTCGTGGGGTCCTTGATAGATTTGGGATCAGCTTTTTACACCTATGGGGGATTTGCCTATTTTGGGTAAGCCTACTTTATGCTAGATTTGGATGCTTCCTTATGCATTCGATTTGCTCATGTATTCTATATATTCAGCAGCCTATGTTATTACAGGGTTGGCTATTGTACACTCAGTTAATATAATTTTGTGTTACAGCTCCATATTCAGTCTCCATTGTTGATAATTTTGCATGATCAATTGTTAATTATTATGGGTGAAATTAATCTACTGCAGGCCTGAATTTCTACACTAAGTAGTTTCAGTTCCATATATTTTATAATTCGTGATATTTATGAATTTTTTTTTTAAACTAATACAAAAAGTAACAATTTCAATATAATAGTAAGCAATTCATCCATGAATATGATGTAAATGAATGTATGGATTGTTAAAATGAGGAAATCTAGGAATTTAAATGCAACAATTACATATATTATTTAAATTGTTACTTGAGAAAGTGAAATATTGTATTGATTATTTAAATTGTAATTTGAGTAACTGATATATGCAATTGTTGAAAAACCTTTGACATTACGTCAACTTAGTATGGAAAGTCATCATAAATTACCTTATCGTCAGTTATGGACTATATTTGTTATTTCAAGTGCAAAAAATGTGTTCTTTAATGTGCAATGTTTGTTATCATACCGAGTTGAAATCGAATGCTTTGTTTATTCATTTGTTGATAATGCAATCTTTTAGTGTGTGAGGGCAAGATATGTAATATTAGCTGTACTATTTAAAAGATGTAAAGTATTGTTTCCATTAAATTCTCGATATAGGCAATAAATTTTGATGTTATACAGTAAATAAATCTGTTTATTTTAGATAAGAAGAAATACAAATAGTGATTTGAAGCAAAAACTCAAACATAGCCACTCCAAATTTCCATATCCTTTATAAAAAGCTTCATGGGCTGAAGACATGTTTTATTTGAAACCAAAACATACCAAAATTTGCACAAAGTGCAAAACTAAAACGTAGTTTTTTTTTACAAAGGCTCATAAACCTATTGAATTCAATGCCAAAATCCTATAGGGACTGAAACAATGTCGGAGGGAATGGGAGAAGATCATTGAATAAAACCATGCTTGGAGTTAGAGGAAAGAAATTCTTATACATGATAATGTTACTACATTGATTGTTTGCTGGCAACGGTAGACAGTGATTTGGAAGCAATGATCTTTCATCAACTGCTAAATGAGTAACACTGCAAGTTTCCAAATCATAGTATATGAATGGAATTTCAGCATTCTTGCACATCAATATAGAATTTCCAACTGCTTGGAATGGTAGATAGTTTGAACAATGTCTATTTATATTTCTGGTCATACCTTGTAAAACGGTCCATCTTAACCCTTTACCATCCTTGAAATGACTATCTGTTTGTTGAACACAATGTTGACCGCGTTTGAAATCCTGGATTTCATCTATGCACCATATACTTGTAAAAAAATCATTCAAAAGACATATCAATCAGTTGCAGTGCAAGGTCAGACACATAGATCATTTACTACGCCCTGTGTAAATTGAATGCATACCCATATATTCATTTCAATGTTCAGCAAGTACAGTCTGTACACATATGAGGCACCTTCTTCAGAAGTTATTTTCACATGCAACCAATAAATTTTTCCTTTATAAAAAATAGCATCTTTAGGAGCAGTAGGTTCACCATCAGCACCAATTGTTTCTCTCCAAACTCTTTGGAGATTGCTGCAGATAAAAAATTTAGGACCATGTTCAGTACGCTAATGACATACAAGTATCCATCCATGTTTTTGTTGACCAGTGTTGCCTATCAGAGAAAAGAAACCATAGTCTCCTATATCAATAATTCCTATATTTGAGAAATGCTTTATGAATGGATTTATGATGTAATAATCCTTATGCCCTCGTAGAGGACAATGTTTTGAGAGCAAAATGATTGAACGAACTGTACATTCAATTGTATATCTATATTCTGGATAAGGGACATGCAACAAAGATGTATGTCCTATATGATTGATAAACTTATACACAAAATGGTTTTGATACTATCCCAATAGTTCAATTAGAAGCCCAGTTTCTGTTATATTGTTATTTTTCCAAGCGCTAACAAAAGATGGCCTAGAAATCAGCTCTTCACAATGTTTAGAGATTGATCGCAAACGAACCAATGTTGAAAATGGCACCCATAGGAGAATCATCTCTAGAAACTCGAGTGGTAGTAAACTCCAAATGCTCAGATCCATTTGTAATTAACTAAAAAATTTATTAAAAATACATAGTTATTACCAACAGAAACATAATAAATTATAAAAATAATTTCTTTGCATAACACAGACATAGTATAACATAACCATGAACCAATGTCAGAAGAGACCATAAGCACCAATGAACATCATAATCCAAGATAACCCTTAATCGATTTCAGAATGCAAAAAGAAATTGAAAATAAAAATAAACCCAACTACTACAAAACAATTTAATTAATGGCATCGTGTAACAAAAATCCAACAACCAACATTACCATATTTCAACAGAAGCATAACAAATCATAAAAATAATTTCCTTGAACGAACACACAAAGCTATTTAAGCTACTCATAAATAAAATTAAAAATACATAGTTATTACCAACAGAAACATAATAAATTATAAAAGTAATTTCTTTGCATAACACAGACATAGTAGAACACCACCATGAACTAATGACACAAGACACCATAAGCACCAATGAACATCAGAATCCAAGAGAACCCTTCATCGATTTGAGAATGCAAAAAGAAATTCAAAATAAAAGTAAACCCAACTACTACAAAGCAATTTAATTAATGACATCATGTAACAAAAATCGAGCAACCAACATTACCATATTGCAACAGAAACATAACAAATCATAAAAATAATTTCTTTGAACGAACACACAAACCTATTTAACCTACTCATAGATAACATTAAAAAATACATAGTTACTACCAACAGAAACATAGTAAATGATAAAAATAATTTCTTTGCATAACACAGACACAGTAGAACATAACCATGAGCCAATGGCACAAGACACCATAAGCACCAATGAACATGAGAATCCAAGACAACCCTTCATCGATTTCAGAATGCTAAAAGATAATTAATGGCATCATGTAAAAAAAATCCAGCAACCAACATTACCATATTGCAGCAGAAACATAACAAATCATAAAAATAATTTATTTGAACCAAAACACAAAGCTATTTAAACTACTTATAAATAATATATAGGTTGACAACAGATTACTTAGGAACAAATCAAAATTCAAAATATTATTCAGACTTATAAAATATCTTCAACGCATTTAGATAACTATATGCAATGATAGACTGAATAAATACAATGATGTGAACAGAAAGAAAAAGCACTCTCACTAAATTTTTTATATAGATGGTGATGACAGTGGGTCAACAATCTTTTTATTTTCTTGGCATGACACCACGAATTTTCTTTGCTTTTTTTTCATTATTTTTTTGGGTTTTCTTGCCAAGATCATGAATTCCGTTCTTCACCAATCTGTGGTTAGGCTCATATTTTATTGCATCCTCAAGCTTGTCATATACCAAGCCAAAACTTGAATATCTTTGTCCATACATACGAAAACCGTAAATAAATATTTGTTGTGTACAAGTAATGCCAAATTTCTTCCATATCTCCTTTTGAATTTATGGTTTGGAAAGGTTTCCTCTTCCAGGATATAGAACATGTATCTGAAATTGACGCCTCAACCTTGGTTCATCTATGAGGTGTCTGATGCATACTGTTGAACGATGTTTGATTTTTTTTACATCCATTTTTTATTTGGATTTGACGCAAAGATCTGGAAAATAAAAACATATATGGTTTTATGAATTCGAACATCATGATAACCAAATAATACAATAAACAACATTGGAGGAAATGTGGCATAAGCACTAAAACTCTAAGATATCAATAACAATTAAATCATACAATATAACAAAACTTAAGTTGCATAAAATGGTAACATGCATGGTCATGGTTATATATGTCAAAATCATTGGCATGTCATCTCGTAATCTATCATTCAATACTGTTTTTCTGGCACATTTCATCAGTACATTCACATTTAATCGATAAAACCCAATTAAAAAATATTACATTTAGTTGTGAGGATCTTATGAAAAAAAAATAGATAACTAACTATATATTTACTCTTTCAACACATACAAAAGAATATGAAGAACAAAAATCCAAATAAATTAGTAAAAAAAATAATGGTTGCCACTATGTTTTTATGTCGTAATACAACTTTACAAATGCTTGTAAATTGAATTGTAATTGAACATATTGAAAAAGTGTATGTTAACATATAGGAAAAAAACTTATTCTTGACAACTATATGAAAAGACAATGAATAAATAGAGATTAAACTTTGTCAGTTTGTAATTTGGTTTGCTCTCTTGCAATCTATATTTCTTCCTACCAATTCAAATAATAACAATGAAACATGTTAATATAAATATCTATACAATAAACAATCAAGCTACCTAATGACCTAATAGTTGTGATCTTTAAGCTGAAATTGATTCCAACCGTTGCTCTTCTTTTTTCCTGATTGTAGCATATGCACTTTTCGCCATCTTTGAATACCTTTCAAATGTAAACGGCGGAGATATTCGTAAACCATCAATAGATTTTACCCTTGAAATTGCTATGAAAGTCAAACCTTGCCTCTTTGCGATACCGATATCAATGGTTTCCCTTTGTAAAGTCAAACCTTGCGATTTGTGTATGGCAAGAGCCCAAGTCATACGCAATGGGATTTGCTTGTGATTTCCTCTAGCAATAGGTGCTATTGGAACAATTTTGGGATATCTGATGTCCCATGGTAAACCAATGTAATCATCAAATGAGACTGTAGCATACATTGGCAGTTGTGGTGGTTTGGATCCATCAGAGAAAAAATGTTTTGAACTGTCCCAAGTGCTCCATTTACCAACCCTGCTTCCACCCACAAGTTACATGTCAACATCACTCGCTGACCAGGACATAAAAGCACTTCTTGTTGAAGCTGGTCATCATCAGCATCAGAAAAATCTTTATTCTTCGTATGTTTAGCAACGCATCGTGCTATAGGAATTCCAAGTGACTTTAGCATGCATCGATCATTTACATTTACCAAGCTGTTCGTAGGAAACAAATGGATTTCTGAACTGAAAGTATTACTTTTAGTACCATCCATATTTTCATCTGTTCATGACATTAAAAGATTCCAATCATCCACTGCTGGGTTTGCATTTCTAATGTTGGTTAGCAACCTCTTAAATTTGACTTGATTTGGATCTGTGCCTTGTTGACGAAATATCGTGTCCAATGTAACAACCTTTCTGAAATCTTTCCATAACACCCTGCCAACCGTGTTTCCTATGTACAATGGTTTATCTTTGATAGGAGGCAATTGCCCAAGATCTCCAACAAGAATCAATGATCTCCCACCAAAAGGAACTGACCTTTTTTCAGGAAATGCCTCCCAAAGACGTGAATCAATTTGTATGAACAACCTTGGCCTAATGAAACTCATTTCATCAATTAAAATGTGTGTAACATATCACATTTATTATTGCAATACAGAAAGTGACTGACCCTGTAAATATTTGAAGTCTTAAATAGGGATTCTAAGGGTTGAGTGAATTGTTTTGGCTCGTATGTTGAAGGCAGCTACTCATGTAGGTGCCAACAATAGCAAAGGGATTTTTCCATTTATGGAATGCACTGAAAATTCATGTCCAAGACAATGTATAAGGTAAGAATTTCCTATCCTTGCAGTTCCTTGAATTATCATCTTCAGCGAGTCTGCATTAGGTCCTTCATGGAAATGTTCAATAATAGTTTCAAAACAAAGACGTTGCTTATCAGAAAATGAGGATGGAGAAGCCGACCTAGAATGTGAGAGATCTGGTATGGATCCTCTTGAGCGTACATTTTTTATGAAATTTGTTGGGTCCTCTAAGCCCTCCCCTATGCCCTGGAATATTTTGTAATTTTGCATATTATTGTATGAGGGTTTCTGGGTGAGGAGCTCAAGTGCCAAGGCCCCACCCGAAGAAAACCTGAAAGTTAGGTAATAGTTTATTAACACAAAAGCCGACAAACACAGGTGTGAAAAGAACTAGGGTTAAGGGATCGAAAAACAAGGGTTTGACAAAAGACATTATGATACAAATCATATCATAAGCACGAAGAAAAATTAAAAGGCAAGTACTGTTAAATTGGAGATCTATCAATGATAGATATAAGTCGTATGATATAAAGTATATCATACGGAAAAAGGAAAATGACAAACTAAGCCTTCATAAAAGATAAGGTATTTAATTTAAATCTATTAAGTTACCCTTGTTAATTTAGGGTGAACGGCTTGAAACTAAAGGGGAAGTATTTAATAAGAAGGGACGAAAGTATTAGAAACGCTCGCCCTATAAGGTTACTGCCATCTCGCCTCTAATCGGAGAAAACAATCCAATGAATGAAGAGATATATATATGTATAAAATAAACAAAGGCTTGATATATGCAAAAGTGGAGAATATATATATATACATATATAAAATGAATTATAATAGTAGTATGGAGGTGGAATGCCATATAGTAAAGAAATATATATATATATATATTATTGAGGAAATGGCTACACGTATATATATATGTGTATACCTTATTGCATATGGACAACCGTTGTAAAAATGAATACCCATATTAATGGAATTACTGGTTGGGCAAGTCGCATGCCTTGGATTAAATTTCCTTTACGACAAAATTTTAGGGAAGACCACCTCCCCAGTAAGTGTGACAAAATTACTGTCCTAAAAAATTCGGAATTAAATCCCGTAGCATGAAATGCTGCCAACACCTTAAACTTTTGCGGACAGTCAGAATATCAACACACCCGAAGGAGAATAATTAATACTCAAAACGGTCATAAATTTAGGGAGAACAATCGCTGCTGGAGAGGGGGTGTTCTCTGCGCCTTTAAAAAAAGAAAAAGGGCTCGGTGCGTTTGGGGGGGGGGGCAGAAAATCTTTGCGCATCAACAGTGTGTATTTCAGTAGTGAAGAACCTGGTAACATTCAAGAGTGGTCGAAGTATGTCTTGGGCATATGTGGCAAATGAAGTATGGGGTAGTAATTTTGGGGAACGTGGCTTATCAATTCCTGGCCTGGACATCTTCCGAAACCAAGATCCTCCTTATGAAGGTCCCCATGACCAGCGACGGTTCAAAGACCTGGTACATTAGGTCTTCGAGACTTCATTGAGCAAGGTATGATCTAATTATTTTTTTCCAAGAGTTTTCAAATTTTCTTTTGGACCAAAACCCATACGCTGCATCATGTCCTCTGTGTATATGTTGATGCATGCAAGATCAGGAATAGGTTTTTCGTAGATAAGCGACCAACTATTTTCCTTATCTAAAATATCCATTTTAAATATCGTTGGTTTAAAATGTTGGGTGTGGGTGGAGTAGATTCAGATACCAAGCCTTGTATCAGAGTCACAAAAACCTCTGTAGGTTGTCTTAGATATAGATGTGTGTAAGATCCCCCTCCCACCTTGAAGAGCCAAGAGCATCCTAGAGGAATGGGAAAACCCTCGTCACAGTGAGGTTACTCTCACTACAAGTTAGTAAAGGAATCTTGAGACATAATTCCCTCCTATATAAGGGTATTAGTGGAAGTTATAGGAAAGGGAATCCTATATATAGAGATATAATACATTACGACTTTGGGATACAGACTATTTGATGGTATAGGTTATATAAAGCATATAACTGCTTAACTGTGGCATCACAGAAACTAAAATTATATTTAGGTATGCATGAATATATATATATATATATATATATATATATAACAAGCAGAGGATGACACTTAAGTCGACCTGGATTGATGGAGAATGAATTACATTAAGGAATAATTAAGAATTGTTTGGATTGGACTTTACAGTGGGAATTATTCCGATTATGAGAATTTAATGCCGTTTGTCTTAATGGCTGTTAAAATCTTTAAAACGGTTCCCTCTTTGATTTTGGCATTAGGGATCGAATTTCTGAAATGCACTAATCTCCATTGAATGGCAGGGAGTGCCCTTTTAAATTGTATAACTGCAAGCCGAGAATCTAGCCCCAATTTAATGGCTGCCCGTGCCTGTAAAATAAATTTTTAAAGCATGCGTTTCCTCTTCAGCAGGCTCCATTGGTTAGCAGCCTGTGCAATTTATTTATTGCATTATATACTGGTGTTTTTTCCCTTAAATGAAACCTGAAATCGTGAATACCGTGGCATCATTTAACCTTGGCATGCCACCCTTTCAGCACTTTTGGTGGAAACGGAAGAGGACAGTTTCTTTTGTTGACTGCGTCCTCCATTTTAAAAACGCCGGAAATCAACATCGAAGGGGGGAAAGCTAGCTGCGTTCTGGGAAGGGGCGCGACTTGAAGGAGGAGAAGCTGGGATGGGACGCCTCCTGGAGAATTAAGGCATTCGCGTTATGAAGATATGTATATTAGTCTCAAAATTGATAGATACACATATAAGATATACGTGGCTGTAGATGAATATTGATACTTTTATATTTATGACTGTGGGTGATTTCAGTTATCGCCGTACATAATCTGCTTCTCAAAAATTGATGCATGTATGTACTTAGTGCCATCCCTTGAACAAACTCGCCTAGGGTTGTGTTTTTGTTGTTATATGCATGATTGGGTAGGCTTGGCACCTTCTGGAAAAATTATATTGGGCCTGGCCCTGTATTAATGTATGCGTTTAAATTAAAGGCTAACCCGGGATAAACCCAAATGGGCTCGGCCCCAAATTCTAGTTTTGTTCTTAAGAAAGAAAAAAAAAACAGTCCCAAATGCCCGGAAAAATGTGGTGGGAAATCTGCTGTGGAAACCAACCTCGTTGGTCAGGAATCGCATGGAAACCTTCCCTTATGACTGCCATCCGTTGATACGTGCTCAGTGTTATTTTTGATGGCCCTCCTTTGGAAAAACTGGATGACTTACTGTGAATTCTCGTACGACAGGAAACGTAACTGTCGTCTAGATTACACTCGTCAACCTTTTGTTGTTCTGTGCATTACTAAATGCCTTAATATGAATGCGATCGGAAGCACCAATTGTCATTCAACCAAGCACACGCAGCGTTCAGACTTGTCGATTACAGTTACAAGCTTGCTGATACTGGACAGCTTTTCATTGAAAAATATAGACTGGATTTGTGGGAGCCGAGGCTGCCAGCATCTTGTCCCTGGACTCGTAGGGCTATCAAAAAAATGTTTCGATGCCATATCGTTTGTCTGTTGTGTCAAACATGATGGGTTTCTTTTATCCGTGTTTTGCCCTCTGGAAAATGGGTTGTTTAATGAAGACCACGTTGCCTTCATACTAGCACCATAGAGATATGCGACTGTCTTCATAAAGACTGCGCTGCCTTCATAATTCTACACTTTGAGAAAATGCTGGGTTTTAACTTAAACTGCCTTTTCCTTTTGACAAGTTGAACTTAGTTATAGACAAGGAAACTCATGAATCAGCCTATCTGGATTTCATTGTCAAACGATGGTCTCAGGAAAGAGATATTGTATAGCAGTAATAGATAAGAATCCTATCTGTTATCCCATGTACATTGATGCATGTTCTCCCTGTTGGTTGGCAGATTTTTGTAGCGATTAGTAATTTTGGGGGTCAGTCTGCTAAGATAGACCCAGGGAGAAATCGCTGGTAGGGTTTAGCGATTTCAGGAAACGCTGGTAGGGTATAGATCTAATAATTGTTATTTGTTCTAGATAAAGGAAACATTGCTAGGGTTGCGACTTCCTTACTGTTACAGATCGGATAATTTTGCCAGCGTATAACTTGATTTTTCTACTATGAATATGGATAGGAAACATTTGAATTCCTTGATAGGAATTAAGGTTTAATTGCTGAACAAATCATAAAGAATGATTGTAGGATGTGACTCCTTATAAACTGAATGTTGTTTAAAGAAATGCTTGAGTTGGCACTCGCCTGAGAGATAGCATATTCTTAAGGCTGAATTATTGCCTCGGGATTATATATATATATGTGTGTGTGTGTGAATATATTAATCCTTGTGCCTACTCTTATATGGGAATGTGAGATAAAAATTGTAGGACTCATTACTCTGTGCCTAAAGAATGGATGCTTGAAAATTAATAATCTATAATGACCACAGATGTTGTGCCTTATATAGTAAAGAGACAAATTTTAGTACTGCTGCTAGGATGGTGCATTGTACATTGTTAAGATTTCATTATTCAGTATGAAATGTTGGTTTACAGCCAAGTTCCTCATGTGTCTAAGGAATTGTAAATGCTTTTACAAGCTGTCATAAAGAAAGGAAAATTTTTCAGTTGCAAGTGTCTCTCTGCGAAGAGACTTGAGGCCATGTAAACCTGCTATGAATGCGGTTGTACCATGACAATGTAATTACTCTCTAATAACCAATAAAAGAAA
The DNA here is from genome assembly GCA_001517045.1 of Pseudotsuga menziesii. Classification (NCBI taxonomy): domain Eukaryota; kingdom Viridiplantae; phylum Streptophyta; class Pinopsida; order Pinales; family Pinaceae; genus Pseudotsuga; species Pseudotsuga menziesii. The sequence continues at coordinate 10,874 of LPNX010246607.1, forward strand.
ACAAATTGGTGGATGTAGCCTCGTGGACGAGGTGAACCACATGAATTGTTGTCTTGTCTTTGTTGTATTGTCTTTGGATTACCCTAGCTACCTTAGATATCATTTTATGTTTTAGTGAATGTTCAATGCTTAACAATGTTTAATGTTGGGTGCACTGGTTATGAATTTCCTTTTGGCAAATAAACAAATGGCGGGTAGGATTTTCTCTGATTTTATTGTAGGTAGGGTGTTTTTCCAATTATGTGATTTTTATACTCAAGAGTTAATATGATGTGTTGTGGATAGTGTACCAGGAAGAATGTTAATTCCCATATCATCAAATTGCACTGAGATATACAAGGTTTCTGATTACTGTAAAAGAAATTCTTAAATGATTGTTTCTTCATACACATGGTTCTGACATATTGTATATAAAATCTCTGGTAAAGTTGCTGTTAGCAAGTTGGCCCTCTTTATAGTAAATAAAAATGAAAAATTCCCCACTTTTTCCGCACTTATTAGCAACAAGGGGCTAAGAGGGACATTACAATGTGAAAAATATGGTATTCGTTGTAGTAATTCCTTTATGAAAGGGAAGGTCCGTCACGTATGGCACGGCTGCCTGTTAAAATCTGGGTTAGGTAACCCTCCTTTGCTATTCCAGGTTTCCAACTCTTGTTTGTTCCGCGTATGATGACTCGAACACCAACATCTAGCAGACGTGATGGTGACCCGTTATTCCCGAGCATTGCATGAGGGAATGTTTCTCCAATTCCAGTGTGGTATCCTTCTTACCATCGATCCAATTAATGCAGCCTTTCCAATGTTTTATTATAGTTTGAATGGGTAAGTATGGAGAGAGAATCTGCATGCCTTGGACAATAATATTTTCCCCCCTTTGTAAAGACTATCTATTGAACAAAATGCCTTACACACATCCGATTGGTAGCCTATTTTGGTTGCCTTAAGACTTGGATGGCGGCACGGCTCCATCCTAGGTTTTTGCTTACTAGATCCGAGAAGGATGGTAAGTTAGGCTGTATGCCTCGAACAAGTCTCAAATCCTGGATTTATTGTTTTAAGTTTAAATTTTTCCTTACAGTCATGTTTAGCCACAGCAGAAAAGGACGCACATATCTGCATAACTTGTGGAACAAACTACTATGTGCTCCCACTGCTAGACATCTTGGTAATAGCCAAGATACTTACATACTTGGAGAGTAAACTTTTATGGCCTGTATGTGCAGCAAATTGTGACAGAGTCATAAAACTATAAGAATAGTCCAAAGGATGCATATCCACAAAGTTCCTGTTAAACAGTTGAACCCGTGCATGAAATATATTTCCCACAGTGGATGGTGACTGTGAAACAAATGTATGCAAGTATGTGTATAAGCTTTTACGACCAGCGTTTAGTTAAACAAACAACCATGCATTAAGATGATCTCTTTTTATGAGAGTTGACGAGGTTTGGATTTTTGTTTCTTATAATATTATTGAGAGCAATTGAATCCACTAAAAATTACCTTATTTTCCTTTACTATTAGAGATATATTATCATTATGAACTCATCATGGTAAAGTATTAAGGTAACGTGAATGTATGAGATATTATAAATAAAGGTGTGGTGTGTGATGATTATCGTTTACTATTAAAGAACTTTCCATATGCTTGTAATTTGTAGATCGCGTGTGAGACTCACACCCTTGAATTAAGCATAAATAGGTATTTTTAAATAGTGGTCTCTCTTAAGGCCATATGAACCCGTGTGATCAGCTGTGTGCTTTTATTTATAAAAAACCTTGTGAAATGATAGCCTAACTTATAGATAATTGATTGAATTGTAAAGAACTTTGGGGACTACTAAATCCTTTTATGAGCTGGTTGTAAGGAAAGGAGACTGTTTCATTGCAAGAGGCTCTCTGCAAAGAGTCTTGTGGTAAGGTAAACTGGCCATGGATGAGCCGTGACTTTGTAAGTATTTTATTTATGATTAAGAAATGAAAAGAATAACTAATTTGGTGGATGTAGCCTTATGGACGAGGTGAACCACGTGAAGATGGTTGTCTCATTTGTGTTATTTTGTTGTGTTGGATTATTTCTTTGTTTACATAATGGTTATGAATGCAGTATAAATGTTTTAATTGATGAAAAGATTTCTAAAATTTTATTTTGCAGACGTCTGGAATGCTTTATAGCTTTAACGTATCAGGGGTATTTTACATATGGTATCAGAGCGAGGTTGAAACGCTCGGGCCTATTGGGCTCAAAACGCTCCAGCAGGTTTCGTTTTAACTAACGGTTGAATTTGTCTCTGTGACCCAGAGAAAACCAACAAGTTCGCACTGTAATCCAGGAACCTTAAGTGTACCCAATACACTTGTTTATTGAGTTGTGCAGGGGAAGTTGGCAAAAGGGAGCATGTTAGTTTGGGAGGTAGTTCTTGTTGCTATTAAGCGAATACAGACTTTGTTCCTGCACTTGTGTTGAAGACCAGAAGCCGCGTTCAATGAATGTGGTATAGGTACCAACAGGTCGGATCCAAACTGAAATTTTCTGGTTATGAATGATCAAACTTTTTATTCATCCAACATTATTTTTATAAACACATCTAATCTCTGATGTATACCAGCATAATATTTTTTTTTTTTTACAACACCTATGATTTATGCTGAAAATAGTTTAGATCTGTGATTTTGTGATTGGGATAGGCTCAAATCTGCACAACGATGTTGGGAGGATAGTTATAGATCCGGGGCTAACAAAAATGTATGCGTTATCTAACTGCATTTTGGATTTATGCCTGCATTTATTTTTCCAAAGTAGTAAAACACAGTTATGCCGAAAATGATTTAGATCCGCTAGTTTGGAGTGGGATAGGATTGAGCTGCAAAAACAATAGTTTACATAAAGTTATAAATGGCTTAGAACCGTGCTTCTAGATTGGGCATATTCTAAAATATAAAATATCAGTTAAGTCATGCATTTTGACTTCTAACACATCAGTTCCTAATTACCAAGCAATACGGTTTTGATTTGATAACTTTTGGGTTTATTTCTTCATTCGGTTATCCTCAAAACGATTTTGGACTTGGTAATACTGTACACCTATGTTTTATTTATTAAGCGTGTGCCCTTATATATAAAGAAAGGATTGTTACAACGCTTGTGTCTGAATTTTATTCTGCATTTTTTGGGGCTGACTTGAGATAGGTTTCATTTTGAGGATCTCAAATTGTATATATATTTAAGTAAATCTATAAAACCTCCACCATTGTACTATGGATCTGGAGCTACGCAGATTGTATTTTGTTTGTAGGCATTTTTCTTTTATGCACATCCCTAGTCTGCGCTTGAAGGTTGAATTCCCTCATCTGTTTCGAGTAGATATGAAACTTATTTCATCTACTTCCTAGAAATGGTATCTACATGTAGGCTTTCTGTTTGGAATGTACCATTTTTTTTTAATATACAAAGAACAATTTTGTTTTTCAATAATTTTGAAAAAAAAACAGGTCTCATCTTTCATCAAAGAATGTTTATGTGATATGTTCCATTCTGGTCTTTGACAAGTAATTATTTATTGAGCGGGGACTGTTTCATTAAATAGGCCTGGAATTGAATATTAATTAGTTAGTATGGAATTGATTTAATTATTGTGCATGCCAAGTAATTATTTATTCAGCATTAAAATATTTTGGAATTGCATATTGTTTAGTTACTATGGGATAGAGTGTAGAGTCTTTACTTTTAGGCCTCTATTGCTTTATTATCTCTGTTTGGGTAACTCCATGAATGGAGGTAGGGAAAGTCTTTGCTACAATGAGGACGAATGTATAAAGGTGATATTTATTAAGATCTTAAATCATATATACACCACAAGTCTGGCTATATGGTAGGTTCATTAAAACGATTTTGTCTACCTTGACTTGGCATAGCATGTAAGTTTAATGATAAGCTTATTTAGGTTATGCATTAAGAAGCTGATGATGTTATAATTAATTGTTATGTTTCTAAGTTGTCTTTACACATGCACCTATATTTTATCGGTCAGGTGGTTAGGAGTAATAAATGTGTATAATTCGGTTGCTCATAAACTAACTGTGGATGATGTCTACATGCTAACCTTGCAGGCTTCACCGATATTATGTCAATTGCTACAATTGACATGCATTATTGTATAGAAATCTGCCTAAGTATGTAAGTTGTGCTCAAAAGAGTAAGGAATAACTTTCCAAGGTTACATGATTCATGAATGAATGCAAACTAGGAAACTATGATAGTTGATTGTTTATCCGCAGGATGCCCATCTCGGTGGTTGAAATTATTTTTATGGATATTGTAGAAGGGACAGTTTTAGCTGAGATAGTTGTTAATTGGTCTTTTTGAATTGGGATTTTCTAACCTTATTATGGCGAGGCTAATTGCAGGCAATTTACTTTGTTTAGAATTGCTAACAAATTTTGGATGATTGTCTTATGGCATTGACAAGCACTTTAAAAGTTCAGATGTGGTATATATAAAATTGCAACAGTGAGTGAATTTTTCTGTTGTAAATTGAAGTTGATAAGTGGTTGCATTGTCAAAATCTTCAGGTTTTATGTGTTTTCTTGCAAATGGTGTTGGTATAAGAAATTGAAAGGATTTTGTGGCTTCTTAAAAATGCCTACTTGTCAATTCTGGTGATAAAAGGCTCTTATCGGATGAATGAAAAATGAAGTAAGGCAGGACTTGTGCAAAATTTTTGATGTTATTAGAATAAGATGATAAACTAACACCCATAGAGTGCTTGCAGGCATGGGGATTCATGGCCATGAGAAAGGCTAAAGCTCCAGGACTATGATGAGTTAAATCTCATGTGTATAAAGTTATCACCAGAAGAGGGAGTGGTGATGGAGGTAGTGGTTAAAATCTACCTTGTTTTCCCCTGGGCCAGCGAGGGACCATTATGCATTCTGGGGACGCCTAGATGTAAGACATTTGGTTAAGATTTGTTCCACACACATTAGAGGACTGTCACATGAGTTGGGGGACTTTGTGAAGAGAATAACCTCTAGGTGCTGTAGAGGTGTGCGAGAACGGAGTGCCTTAGCTTGGTGAAGCACCCTGAAGAGCACAAAAGGAGATATGCCTAAGAGGGGTACAGGGTATCGTCCTTGTGTTGGGTGGCTTGAATTAGCACTTGGTGTGCTAGGATGAAGGAACATCCAGATAAAAGAATAATGACAAAGCACCCTGAATAGCACAGAGGAGATACACGAAGGGTTGGTATCATCCTTGTGTTGGGTGGCTTGAATTGGTACTTGGAGTACTGTTGGCACTTGATGTGCTGGGATGGAGGACATCCAAAGAAAGGAACAATGCAGAAAAGGTATGTGCTTTGCAGGTAAACTTGTACCGATGAGGTAATATGTTATTGGCAATAGAATTGATATGTTCTGAAAATGGTACAATGGGATTTCTACATTGTCTCAAATGTCAATGCTAGTAGTCATGTTTTATTGATGTATCAATTGCATTCTGGAAAATAATTGGGTATTATGGCACCAATGAACACAAAAATTGCAGATTGTTACAATGCAAAAGAATCTATGACTTTTGTTTAAGTTGAATTGTGATTTGGACATGAATTGCTGAGAGGACTAAATTATAGTTATGATACTGCAAAAGACTTGCTAAGTATGTTGCATAATGAATTGACTCTTATTGATGAAAATTGGGTAGACCCGATTTTTTCCAGGTCCTACGAACCCACAAGGATCAAAAAGGAAAAAACCGAAAGAGAGATCCGAACAAGGTGAAGCAAGAAGAGATGACTCCAGAGAAGAATAAAAGTTTTAGAAACAAGAAAACACCGAGGACGGTGTTCTTTCTTTTAGGGGGGAAGGATGTAATATCCCTCCCCTATGCCCTGGAATATTTTGTAATTTTGCATATTATTGTATGAGGGTTTCTGGGTGAGGAGCTCAAGTGCCAAGGCCCCACCCGAAGAAAACCTGAAAGTTAGGTAAAGGTTTATTAACACAAAAGCTGACAAACACAGATGTGAAAAGAACTAGGGTTAAGGGATCGGAAAACAAGGGTTTGACAAAAGACATTATGATACAAATCATATCATAAGCACGAAGAAAAATTAAAAGGCAAGTACTGTTAAATTGGAGATCTATCAATGATAGATATAAGTCGTATGATATAAAGTATATCATACGGAAAAAGGAAAATGACAAACTAAGCCTTCATAAAAGATAAGGTATTTAATTTAAATCTATTAAGTTACCCTTATTAATTTAGGGTGAACGACTTGAAACTAAAGGGGAAGTATTTAATAAGAAGGGACGAAAGTATTAGAAACACTCACCATAAAAGGTTACTTCTAGCTCACCTCTGATTGGAGAAAACAATCCAATGAATTAAGAGATATATATGTATAAAATAAAACAAAGGCTTGATATATGCAAAAGCGGAGAATATATATATACATATATAAAATGAATTATAATAGTAGTATGGAGGTGGAATGCCATATAGTAAAGAAATATATATATATATATTATTGAGGAAATTGCTACACGTATATATATGTGTATACCTTATTGCATATGGACAACTGTTGTAAAAATGAATACCCATATTAATGGAATTACTGGTTGGGCAGGTCACATGCCTTGGATTAAATTTCCTTTACGACAAAATTTTAGGGAAGACCACCTCCCCAGTAAGTGTGACATAATTACTGTCCTAAAAAATTGGGAATTAAATCCTGCAGCATGAAATGCTACCAACACCTTAAACTTTTGCGGACAGTCGGAATATCAGCACACCCGAAGGAGAATAATTAATAATAAAAAAGGTCATAAATTTAGGGAGAACAATTGCTGCTGGAGAGGGGGTGTTCTCTGCTCCTTTAAAAAAAGAAAAAGGGCTCGGTGCGTTGGGGGGGGTAGAAAATCTCTGCGCATAAATAGTGTGTATTTCAGTAGTGAAGAACCTGGTAACATTCAAGAGTGGTTGAAGTATGTCTTGGGCATATGTGGCAAATGAAGTATGGGGTAGTAATTTTGGGGAACGTGGCTTATCGATTCCTGGCCTGGACATCTTCCGAAACCAAGATCCTCCCTATGAAGGTCCCCATGACCAGCGACGGTTCAAAGACCTGGTACATTAGGTCTCCGAGACTTCATCGAGCAAGGTATGATCTAATTATTTTTTTCCAAGAGTTTTCAAATTTGCTTTTGGACCAAAAACTATACGCTGCATCATGTACTCTGTGTATATGTTGATGCATGCAAGATCAGGAATAGGTTTTTCGTAGATAAGCGACCAACTATTTTCCTTATCTAAAATATCCATTTTAAATATCGTTGGTTTAAAATGCTGGGTGTGGGTGGAGTAGATTCAGATACCAAGCCTTGTATCAGAGTCACAAAAACCTCTGTAGGTTGTCTTAGATATAGATGTGAAAAATATGGTATTCGTTGTAGTAATCCCTTTATGAAAGGGAAGGTCCGTCACGTATGGCACGGCTTCCTGTTAAAATCTAGGTTAGGTAACCCTCCTTTGCTATTCCAGGTTTCCAACTCTTGTTTGTTCCACGTATGATGACTCGAACGCCAACATCTAGCAGACGTGATGGTGACCCATTATTCCCCAGCATTGCGTGAGGGAATGTTTCTCCAATTCCAGTGTGGTATCTGTCTTACCATCAATCCAATCAATGCAGCCTTTCCAACGTTTTATTATAGTTTGAATGGGTAAGTATGGAGAGAGAATATGCATGCGTTGGACAATAATATTTTTTCCCCCTTTGTAAAGACTGTCTATTGAACAAAATGCCTTACACACATCCGATTGGTAGCCTGTTTTGGTTGCCTTAAGACTTGGATGGCGGCGCGGCTCCATCCTAGGTTTTTGCTTACCAGATCTGAGAAGGATGGTAAGTTAGGCTGTATGCCTCGAACAAGTCTCAAATCCTGGATTTATTGTTTTAAGTTCAAATTTTTCCTTACATTCATGTTTAGCCACAGCAGAAAAGGACGCACGTATCTGCATAACTTGTGGAACAAACTACTATGCGCTCCCACTGCTAGACATCTCAGTAATAGCCAAGATACTTACATACTTGGAGAGTAAACTTTTATGGCCTGTATGTGTAGCAAATTGTGACCGAGTCATAAAACTATAAGAATAGTCCAAAGGATGCATATCCACGAAGTTCCTGTTAAACAGTTGAACCCGTGCATGAAATATATTTCCCACAGTGGATGGTGACTGTGAAACAAATGTATGCAAGTATGTGTATAAGCTTTTACGACCAGCGTTT
>LPNX010246633.1:0-30454 GCA_001517045.1 Pseudotsuga menziesii
CTTAATGAATGTTGCAATGTGACAACCTTGTCACATTATTAGTGTGTAACATCATGGGCATGGTTGTCACATTATTACTATGTAACACATTTTTGAAAAAAATAGTCAAAATGCAACATAACGTTAATAAACATTAGAATGCAAAAATAATCCATGAATGTTGAATGCCACATTTTCACCCTTTGCCATATTATAAAGATAACCTTTAAAGAACGCCATGAGATAACCTCTTACTCCACCGCAATATTATATAATATTAATGTGCCTATATAAAAATGTACATAGTTGAACCTACTATTTTCTTAATTTGTTGAACTAAATTAAGAATGTACATAGTTGTACCTACTATTTTCTTGTGCTTAAAATATAGATATGTTCATTTCAACAATAGTCGGATATTTATGCTTAGCATGATGGGGGGCTTAATCATGATGTTTGTCAATTATAAGTAAATTAGAAGGTCCATTAGAAGCTAAAATGTCCATATGGTGAGCCCTAGACAACAAAATCCTAAGTTACCATAATTTCCAAGAAAGAAATATGAACTCAAAAATATACTCAAGAAAGAAAGAATTCAAACTTATTATACTTTATAAACTTATAAACTCAATAATTTTAACTTATATATATATATAAATACAATTTTAAATATTATCAAAATATATATTGTTTTTTATTAATTTTATGTAAGTAACCTACAATATTAATCTTGTTATTATTGGTTAAAATGAAACCATTAAAAGTCTATATTAATGTCTGTTTGTCTATAAAAAGATAGATGAGCTCGACAAAATTAGACAAAAAGAGGTATATAGTTGGAAAAAATAAATATAACTGTTGGACAAAAATACAAATATTGAAGTTAAGATTGTGAACATGTTCATTATTTTATTTATTATAATTATTAATTTACTTGAAACTGCGATCTAAATATGCGAAAGCTCTAATGAAAGCTTATTAATTTACTAATAAATGTATTTAGCTATGTTTTTTATTTTATTTTACGACTTATTATGAAAATAAAGATAGCTTCATTTATCTAGAATAAAACAACCTATCAAAGGTGAAACTCTTTAGGGAAGATTATCAACAAAGTTAGACAAAAAGAGGTATATAGTTGGAAAAAATAAATATAACTGCTCGACAAAAATACAAATATTGAAGTTAAGATTGTGAACATGTTCATTATTTTGCCATCTAAATATGGAAAAGCTCTAATGAAAGCTCTAATTATTAATTTATTAATAAATGTATTTAGCTATGTTTTTTTATTTTATTTTATGATGTATTATGAAAATAAAGATAGCTTCATTTATCTAGAATAAAACAACCTATCAAAGGTGAAACTCTTTAGGGAAGCTTATCAACAAAGTTAGACAAAAAGAGGTATATAGTTGGAAAAAATAAATATAACTGCTTGACAAAAATACAAATATTGAAGTTAAGATTGTGAACATGTTCATTATTTTATTTATTATAATTATTAATTTACTTGAAACTGGGATCTAAATAGGGGAAAGCACTAATTATTAATTTACTAATAAATGTATTTAGCTATGTTTTTTTATTTTATTTTATAATGTATTATGAAAATAAAGATAGCTTCATTTATCTAGAATAAAACAACCTACCAAAGGTGAAACTCTTTAGGGAAGCTTATCATCAAAGAAACCCCTCGAAAAAAACTCAATATACCAAAATTTGCAAAGTTAACATTATATATCCATGATATAATTCATAATGTGACATTTTATTGAAAATGACTAATTCAACCCAAAGAAAAATTTTGAATTAAATGCCAAAAGAAGTTTGATAAGATTGTTTTTAATAGGATACATGGAAACTCATTATACAACATCGAGTTTTCTAATACAATTAATTTAGTTTTTCTAATAAAAAAATGATAAAAACATATATAATTTGAAGATTTCTTTCTTTGAATCATTCACTTTCCTTTGTCAGTAATGAAATACCAAGATGCCATACTTCAACTTCAAACATGTTACTTAGTTTTAACTTTGTTAGTAATGAATACCAAGATTCCATACTTCAAACTTCAAACATGTTACTTAGTTTTAACATTAGTTATAACTCAAAAATATGCGTTGAAAAATAATTTTCCCATTATCTGAGACGGTTTACTTAAATTTTTTATAGTATTTGCTGGGCAAAAATGCCCCGTGCCTATCAAATTTCCACCCTGGTGTAGATTCATTGACATTTTACCCGTGCATTGGATACATACACAAATACATCTAAAACCAGGTTTAATATGCACCTCAAGTTGAAACATCTAAAAGCAGGTTTAATATGCACTTCCAGTTGAAGTTAAATTTAAATTGTTATAGTCGTAGCCTCTGAGCATATTAAATTGCCCCAATCTATTTATTCGTGGCCTCTGAGCATATTTATATCATCTCCATAGACCGCAACTTTATGTAATAATCTATTAAACCGGAATTTTTATTTTTATTTTTGAAAAAAAAAAACTTGAATTATTTTCTGTTTCAAAATATTGAGATGGGATATTTTTTTAACTGGGCGCAGAATCTAATTAAGTTGGCTCTTCTGTTTGTTATTTGTTACTGTTGTTGAAAGGTTGGTAGAACATAGCCAAGTGAAGGATTGCTGCCCCTCTACAAACTTTTCCTTTCAAGTTCTTGTGCCTGAAAGTGACAGTACTAAACCTAAGAGTAATATGGCTTCTTCCAGTAAACTTCAATCCACCGTCATATACATTGTATATGTATTTCCTTCAACCAAAACAATATAAAACAATTATATCTATTTGTCTATAAAAGTCTTTATAATTCACTTTAACATACTAACATCTAATAACTTCGAACTCATAACAACACCAAACGACATAGCGAACGATTTTACATAGTCTTCGCGATCAGCGAGCTTTAAACTACTATGCTGCAGCAGTGTCGCCTTTTCAAACCATTAACTTCGCGATCCGCGATGGGAAGCTCTATCAAACCATTAACTTCGCGATCCGATCGGAAGCTAAGCTCTATCAATTATCTCGTCCAAGCTTTAAACCACTATGCTGCCGCGTGTCGGCGCTTTAAACCATTAGCTTCGCAATCGAAAGCTCTATCAACCTAGAAAAACGAAATAGTCTCATTTACATAAAGAGATAGAGATTAGAGATGTTAGTGTTGGATGGATTGATTTGAGAGGGCTATCCGGAAGCAAGTTAGACACACTTGTATGAGATAATTCTCTATCCGCTGGCAAGTTAAACTGTGGCTGCATTTGCATTTTTGTGTGAGATGGGTCTTCATTCTCTTCAATAAAATCATGAGCTCCTCTTTTTTCTTCATTGTCATCAAATTCTGCTCCTGGAAATGATACAGAAGCTTCTAGATTAGGTATGGCAGCTGTCTGCGCAGTCGAATGGTTGAGACCAAGAAATCCATGATGCTACCTGAAAAACACATTGAAGATTTATTACAATATGATTTGCATTTGAGATCTATTAACATTGAGATGTATTACAATGGTAGATCTACTACAATGCTTACATTTCTGACATTGTTATAATTTAATTATAGAAAAACATATCTGTTAAGCTTCAGATTTCTCGAGCTTCGAGCTTTAGAGAAATTTCTATAGACCACGTAGTTCATTGAAGGATGGAGATGCTTGACTTTCAAGATAGTTTCATTTTTCATAATGGACAGCTATGATATTCATTAAATTGATGTATTTTAATTTTTTTTAAAGTAAAAACAAAGTAATGCCTGCTTATTCAAATGAACATTATGTGTATAACATCTATTTTATATTAATGTGAAGGTTGAGACAAAGAGTATACTTTGCTTCTGTGCATAAGAGACACTCAGCCCATGCATGGCAGAGTGAGAATCGTTGTATAACTGAACAAAAGAGTCGACATGACTATTATTTGACCCTAAAACTTTAACAAAGAAATAGCATTAGACAGAAACTAACTTTAACCTTACCAAAACATTATTTATTATTATGATCTTTTATGAAATTATATAAAAATCAATAATTAAATATAAAATAATAACTTTTAAATAATTTCATAAATTTAAAATTATAATTATACCTTATGAAATTAAAAATCTTTATATCCATTGTAAAATGGACACAAATTACAAATGCTTTATCATTACATTTCCACACAAATTATGGTAGCTGGTTTTGTAGAAAGAAAAGACAAGCTGCTTGATCACAATCTGACTCGACTCAGGGGTGAAGATCTTCCTAAAATCATAAAACAAAAATTTATGTTGCATATGTTAAAGTATATATAATCAAATGTTGGAATTAAGGTGTGAAGTTTGATAAATATTATTCGCCACAACAACAATGCTGTATAAACAAAGATAACTCAGTAAAACTGACTTTTATAGATTTTTTCACACTTTTAAGAAAATTTTTGTTTGATAATTCATCTAATAATACAACAATTTCATGATATATATGTAGGAATATACATAATTACACGGTCAAGCACAGAACTGATTGATCTTGAAATTCCAATTAAAAAAGAAAGTACACCCTTACAAATTCCAAAAGAAATAAGCCATCGCGAACCAAGATCCAACCCAGTTCTTCATCAGTAATAGGACAAATGCGGATGAATTTATACCATTTCTGAATCTTCAGACTTTTATGTATCATGTCCTCAACCAGGTTCTTTTCTTGAATAGAAGACGGCCAGCTCTGTCGGCTAGTATGTGAGCGAGGTTGTTTTTAAAGGTTTAGTATTTAGCAAGATGAGGCTTACTGAAATCTATTTGTTTTATAAGTGACCCAAAGCAGAATGCTCTCGCCTTCAAACCATATCAGCTCTGGCCTTGGTCTATGGCTTTCAGAGATGGCCTCCTGGAAGTGGGCGTTCTTCCATACAATGGATATACTTTGGATCATTTGGATGGAACCAAGATCAGCGCCTCCATCTTGGATCCAAAATTCGAAAATAATATTAACTTACAATATACAACCAACCAATCTTAACTTAAAATTTAGAACTTGCCCTCTTTATATCAGTGAAATAATGATAAAGGAACTTGCCCTCTTTATATCCTCTTGTTCTACGAAAAATATAAAAAGATATAGATACATTTATAATTAAATATACCTTTTGATAGGATAATTAAATATATACCCTCTTGTTCTACTAAAAATATAAAAAGAGATAGATAACTTTATAATTAAATATACCTTTTGATAGGATAATTAAATATATATCTTCTTGATTTATTAAGATTGTTCATTTCTCCTTAACCAGAATTACTGAGGAAAGAAAATTGGGTTTTAAGTCTGAACACATCCTCTTCTCAACAAAGTCAAAGGCAATGGCAAAATACGATATTCACAAATGAGATTAGAGATCGAGGCTAATTTCCATGCCAGAATTAGCACAGCCAACAACTAAAACATTCTTTCCGTGAAAAGCAGCCCCGCTTTTGTAATCGTTGGCATGCATGATCTGTCCATTAAAATTCTCCATTCCTCTGATATATGGGACAATGGGCTCTGCATTTTCTCCTGTGGCTACAATCAACCACCTGCATATATATTCCGTCTCTTCACCTGCAAACTTATTCTCTGTACGTATTCTCCACATTTCACATATTTTATCATAATGGACAGACTCCACGGACTCATTGAATCTGGGCTTAAGGTTGAAGCGATGAGCATAAGATTCCAAGTAGTGAATAAACTGATTCCTGGTGGGATATGTAGGGAATTCTTTAGGAAATGGCATTAGAGGAAGCTGGCAAAAATGCTTTGGTAAATGCCATCAGCACGGATGAATGACGACAAGTAGCTTGAATGCAGAGAGAATTATGCACCACCGCCATGATGTTCAACCATGATCTCATAACCAACTCCTGTGTGCGCACGAGGTCTAACTGCTGCTGGCACGAAGTCTAACTGGTACCATAAGTAGGTGTAGCTGCCAGAGAGGTCTAACTGCTAATCAAAACATAAACGAAACACTAACATTCGCTTAACGAATCTCTTAACGAATCTGAGATGCGGCTAATTAAGCTAGTTAAAAAATCAGACGATTCAAATCATCTGGATCATACACTTGGTGTGTTTGGATCATACACTTGGTGTGTTTAGGTGGATCTTGATGATCCGCTCAAGCAAGTCCACCCCAAAAATATCATTGATATAAACGCCTATAGACTTAATAATATTAACACACTAAGAGAATTTTATACCTGGTACTAGATGTTAAATGTAACATTAAACTTTGGAATATCTTAAACCTTGATTAGTTGATTTGTCTTAATGTAATTGAAATAACATTTATATATATATATAGTAAAAAAAAAATAGATAAATGATCATGATAATGAAATATAATATAAAGATGAATTTATATAATTAATAAAAAATTTAATATAATTAGCCATTTCAAAATTTCAAATATTCCAAATAGAATGATTAAATTCAATCCTATTACATTAACTTTTATTTAAGGCTTAATCATAAATAATACAAACCCTAATCTACACCATTTCCTTAGGTCCCTTGTGCATGAAACCTTCCAGCATGTTTGTCACCTGGAAACCATCTAAGAGCCCATTCCTTATACTCCTATGAATGAATCCTTCTCCGCATGCTCATCATCTGACAACCATCCACCAGCCCCAACACGGAGGAACAGCTACACTAAACACGGAGGAACAGCTACAGTAAAACATACTTCCCTCCTCACTCCATCATTTTACACCCTAATTTTTTTTTGTTCTTGGCTCTGCAATTCTGCGACTAAAAACCCAACATACTCTATCTCCAGCAAGAGAGGAAGATACTGTGGTATCGACCTATCTCATCCTCTAAGCTACTCCAACTGAAGGCATTCAGAGGTCTCCTCGCAGCACGGACTTATTCCCATTTTCCCTTCCCCTTGTCATGTGAAGGGTGCCAATCCAATATCGAAAAGGACTCTGGGCTGCAAACTGAGCGCTCTATGCGCAAAGTCCTAAGAAGAGAAGCCAAGTATGGATACGTTACTATACTTGGAGAGTCTAGGAGCAGAAACGGGGTGAGTGTTCAGCCTTGTAGGTAAAATATCCACCTATTCTGCTTAATTAGGTAGGGTTTCTTGTTTACATTTGTTGTTTTGGACTGGTGGCTGCTAGGCGCCTCTTCCAAGCTTCCTCACTAAGCCAGGTCGGGTTAAAGTCCTTCTTATCCTGCTCTTGGTGGGTTGAACTAAACTTTTAGACTTGTTTCTGCATAAATGAAAATTCTGCTGTAAAATTTACAAAAATGTGATTTTTTTTCCTCTTTTTTTCATAATGGCATAAATTTCCTTTACGGAAAGTTATTTTTGTTCAGTGAATTATTTTGCTATTGAGTTCATTGAATTTTGTTGTTGTTATAGTCGACATTCTTTAAAAATTATGGAGAATTGGCTCTCTCCTTAGCGAACTCATTCATTAGCGCTCCATGTGTAAGCTTTGTTTTCATGAGAGTTTCTCTTATCTGCGCTCCATAGTATGCAGTAGGGTTTTTTTTTTTAATCTATATATTGCTTCGCTTCGCTTTGCAGGTTCAAGACCAATTAAAGCGTAAACCTGATGTCACCGCCCAGACCTTGCTGCAAATCAATTCTCTGAAATCCCACTTTCTCTTTAATGCCCACAATTAATTACCAGCGCCTAGGAAAAATAAAAAACAATTATTGTTCCATACGAATCCATGGAGAGGGATGTGTGGATCTGTTTAATATTTCAACGAGCTGTTCAAATTATGGAAATAGCTTTTAGTCTTGAAGGAAATCCGACATGACTGCCATGATTATAATGGCAAGGCGGACCTTCTGCTCAGACAATCGCCTGCGCCCGTGTTGGCAGGGTCACCTAAACCTAGCGCGGATTCTCAGTCTCCCGTAGAATCAACATTCGGGCTCGAATACTCTTGGGATCCGACAACCACCCGACATTCATATTCACTGCAGTTTGAGTATATCATTAATGCATTTATCAAATTTAATATGTGAGCAAGGCATTAATACATTTAGAGTTGTCACTGTAAAGTTGTGATATTCCAATATTCTTGGAGTCTTCATGTAGTTATTTTTATGGGATGACAATGTAGTGTTGGGTGATAGATTCCTCCCATTGTAAGTTTACGTCGTTCTGTTGAGTTGTCACAGAAATAGTAAGATCTCTTTCTAAGAAGGAAAAGTTTATTGATCAATCGCAAGTCCGAGTCCGGCTCTATAAAAGAGTAATGATCTTTCATTTTCTTCTTGGCTAAGTCTAAGAAGGCATTGGTGTTTGTCTGACCTTCCACAAAATAGTAATGCATATGCCAGATCTACTATTTCCTATCAACTCGTCGAACCCTTGGTACGGGTTAATATGTAAAACAATTTGAACAGCTCACACAGATGGCCTCCCTCCCTCCGAATGAACATTATCTGATGGGCCCCCCTTGGGTTTCCTTGGGTCATCCGAATTGGACTTCCAGTCCACTTGATTGTTTAGGTGAGATGGGTCTCCTGGCGTGGCGTTTGTTGGAGGAGATGGAATGGCCAGGCGGAGATTCCTTTGAAGGAGCGAGAGCCAAGGTATATTATTTCCCACAGGGCCACGCTGAGCGCATTCAACCTAACTCCACTTCCCACGGAGACTGAGGAAATTGAATAGTTGGTCGCGAAGAGGAGGAGATACATGTAGCATATAGGGTTTAAGCAGGCGAAATCACAAGTGCAAAAGTAGGGTTTATTCTATACTTGGTTTATTTATTTATCTATTCTAGAATATTTCCCACATGCATTTCTCCAAGCAATAATACCTTCGTTTCGTTTTGTAACCCAGGGGTCTACAAAATTTGGAAACTGACCCATTAATTCAAATACGGACTGGATCACCTTTTAGAAGCTTCATAGAAGCAGCAGGTTATATATGATTGAAATAGCGTTGTGGTGTGTCTCAAACTATGCAGCAGCTAGCTCCCTCCATAGAAAAGTTTCTCCTTTAGTTAGGGATTTATATATGCTCAAAGCTTTATGGTCGAGCTACTGTTCGTTTAGACTCACCCTTTAATCGAGTGGAATCTGTGTTGTGCCACCTAGTGTAGTGTTCCTTCCTCAACTCCCTACTCGCTCCTTCGTGTTAATTCTCCCGAGCTTTCGATAGTCCATATGGGATACCCATAGCGTGTTGGAATTGTTGGTTCTCTATGGGGATCTTATGAAGGTTTCTTAAAGTAAACTCGTGGTCTGCGACAAGGCAATCCCAATCCACATCCACATCCACATCAGTTTTAACTCCTCAGCTTGCTCCATATAGTTTCCCAAGCTTGCTTGGACAACTTCCACTCCGGGTTATACAACATTTATGGGGAAACATCTGTGTAGAACCCCCTTCCACGTTTGTTACTCTTCAACCTCACGAATTACCGTGCCTGCTTCACGCCTTCACCTGCTTCTTCTTTGTAATGCTCCTCCCTTCTTTACCGATTTTATTCATATAGACCATTGGCCAATGATTTATTCTTAGCGTTTGATAAATTCGATTCAAAGTATTTTATTTATTTCCAAATAGTCATAGATTTCCTAGATCCCAAGAACTTCACACACACAGGTAGTCTTTGCCATACCCATAGTACCAATTTTTAAATGTTTTTTTTTTTTTTTTTTTTTTAAATCTTGGTTCACATAATGTTTTTTTATGAATTTTGAAAAAATTGAATTTCGAGAATAAATTTGATGCTCACTTTACTTGTTAAACCCGACATTCATGACTGTGGAAACAAATTTCATTACACTTTTCAATTTACTTCCATATAAATAATTTTCCAAAACACTACATATTCTATATTTTAAAGAGATCAAAATATAAAGAGTTTCTCCCTTCATGAGGGAAATCCCCATGGGAAGCCTTCTATGTCAACATTATGGATGTCTCTAAATCTTAGAATCTTCAACAAGAAGATATTAACTTAAAAAAAAAACTTAGAGGGTGATTAAACTATCAAAGCTTATGTAAAGTTGTAAAGTGGACTCAAATATGTATATTTAAATCTAAAATATTTCAATGGTTAATTCGAGAGAGATTTAGATTTTGCTTTCCTTACTAGTTTATGGGTAAGGTTTGCTGAGATTTCTCACTGAAGATTCATGGCATCTAATGGAGAATCTCCGACAACATAGCCATGCCTCGGGATTGTTCCTCTTTCATTGGTGTACAACAACCTTCACTTGAGAGGTGCCAACTAGGTTTGTCTTGTCCAAGGTCAATTCAGGGTTTTATTTTATTGTGTTAATATTTATTTTGTAATTTCAAAATTTTATTTTATTTCTAACCCTAATTAATTTTTAAAGGTTATATTAAAGATTATATTCAATAGTTAAGGTTATAAAGTAGTTTATTAATATTAGTTGTATAAATGGTAGTTTGGATTACAAGAGCTAAATAGTAGTTTATTTAAAACTAGTTTTATTAATGTTAATTAATTATAGTTCATGAATTTTAATGGTTTAGTTTATTTTATTTCATTAATTTAATTCTAGTTTATTAATTTAACAATTTAATAATCAAATTTTAGACTTTTTTAATAATCAAATTTTATTTAAAAAAAAAATTTAACTTTTAGTGCATTTATTTTTATTTTTATTATTTTAATTGTAAAACCTTATTACCAAATATACCATACTCTTTCATTTTATTTTAATTCTAATTTTAAATTTAATTATTTTTTATTAAAATCAATTTAATTTATTTATTTATACTTTAGTTAACTTTTAATTTTATTTTAGTTTTGATTTTCATTTTCATTTTGATATAATTAGTAATATTTTTTAATTTAATTAATTTTTATCTTAGTTAAGGATTTTTATTTTATTTAATTTTTATTTTAGTTAAGCATTTTTTAAGGATTTTTATTTAAATTAATTTATTTTTTAAGTTTAACTATTAGGTTTTTAATTCTTATTTAGCTTACTTAGGTTAGGCAATGAGGATCAGCTAATTAGGCACTTAGGTTTTTTTACTATCTCAATTGCCTCTCTAATTCTTCTTCTTGATGAGTTGTCGACTTGCGCTAACACCTACATATCCTCGACTTTAATTGGGTGTTTTGTGTTATGCGAGTGTTCCACTAAGGCTGACTTGTGATTTCTATTGAAATAGATATCTCCACAATGTTCTTTAACCCTAGTTCGGATGGACCATCATGTTTCACCTATGTAGGATTTCCCACATTCACAAGGAATGAGGTAAACCCCCTTTTTAAGACTCGGGTCAACCGGATCTTTTACTGACCTAAGTAGCTTTCTAATGTTGTTAGGCAGGAAAAACACCAAGTCAATGTTCTTCTTTTTCAAGTGTTTGGCTTTTTTAATCTGTAGTCCCTTGAATGTAAGGGAGAAATGCCTTATGATCCCCCCACTTTCCTCTCTTTGGATGCAGCCTTAGGTTTGTTTTCTTGGGATTTTGTAGTTCTTTCAAGGGATTTGTTGATTTGAGCTAGGTTATAACCTTTGCTAAGAAAAAAATTGTGTAGGTGTTCTCGCTTGGAGTCTAGGTGATCATTATCGGAGACCCTTAGGGCTCTCGTGAACAAAGTGTTAAGAACCTCCATCTTCTGGTTTGGGTGATGATGTGAGAGGGCGTGAAGGTATTGTTCTGTGTGGGTTTTCTTCCTGTAAACCTTGTGGGCTATGCCTCCATCCTATTTCCTGATGACTAATGTATCAAGAAAGGGAAGCGCATTTTTCTCTTCAAACTCTTTTGTGAATTTGATGGAATCAATTTGGCTATTCAAATGACCAACAAATTTGTCTAATTTTTCCTTCCCATGGGCCCATATTAAGAAGGTATCATCCACAAATCTGGACCACCATTTAGGTTTTGGATTGGCAGAGTTCAAGGCTTTTTGCTCAGATTTTTCCATGAAGAGGTTGGCTATAAAATAAAATAAAACCCTAAATTGACATTCGACAATACAAACCTAGTCAGCACCTCTCAAGTCATGGTTTCTGTATTAATGCACCAATGAAAGAGGAACAATCCCCACGCATCACTATATCCTGAAGATGAGCCACGCTTGGCTCAAAACGTCGACAATAAATTTTCTCACTGTAGATTCTCCATTAGATGCCAAGTAGTTTATGGGTATTTACTTTATAGTTATGATACTTTGTTTTCAGGTGAATAATAGTTATAATAGCTTTGTGCATTCAAAAGATAATTATTTTTTTAGTAATCAATTTGATGGCTATATTATTTTTGTTAAAAAATGATTATGGTGATATGGTGATTTAGATTGTAGCTTTTGTATTTTTGAAAATCTCTCTCTATGTATATATTTTTATTTTAAGTGTGATTTTTCTTACAAGTCCCTATTCCTTGCAGGTAGTGTAGACGCTACAACTAATGAGGGAAAGGTCTCGTGGTGTTTCGTTTAACTATTGAAATGATAAGTTTCTACATAGAATCGTAGTTAATCTAGTTTCCAATTTAAGCATGAAAAATTCCCTTAAGGCCTGGGTGTTTGAGCAACTTGGCTCTAATACCATGTGTAGTGTGTAGCTTTACAGTAGAGCACTAAGTCCATTCTTGGCTAACCTTGCTATGTACTCACATCATTCTAAGCTATTTTATGAAATTATCAATAAAAGAATCTAAGTAATTTGAACTATATGTTAATAGTTTATTCAAGTCTATTTATTTTTCTATTTTAGTCATTTTCAACATGCATATATAAGAAAATATTTTACACTAAATAACACGATTTTTGTGTGCATATTTCAACATAAGTTAGAATAGGATAAATTGATAGTTAACAATAAGAATACATGATGCAAGTATATGGTAGACAACCTCCCATTTGATCTTGTAGAACGTGTCCACCTTAGCCTCCTTCATACTTAGAAACTGACTTAATAAACCACCCTACCTGTTGATGTATTTGTAACTTAGGAATGTGTTCATCTATGTATCTTATGTATTGTAACCCGATGTTTATTCTGGGATGTATCTATAATGTAATTGAGTCATGTTGTCATGCCCCGATGTTCCGATCATGAGGATCAATAATGTAAACAAGTCATGCCAAGTCATTGTGGGTAACCCTCCAATTGTCTAAGGGTTAAAGTCCCCGCAGTTTCGGGGCACTAGGGTTATTAGACTCTCCTAGTAGAGGTCATCCCTAGTAGGGTTTTAGTCATGTCGGGATTAGTATAAATAGAGAGTTGGACTCTCTATTTAGCACACAACTCATCCACACTCAAGTGGAGCGCATAGTTGAGGAAGGAAAAGACATTGGGGCTAGATAAGAAGAAGATTACTGCTGTCGAGAGATCACTTACTATTTTGGTGATGATTCTATCTCTGAGGAAGTTGCGGGGTTTTCTCCTTTATGGTTTCCCCGAGGAAAAACACTGTGTTCATTATCTCTTGTGTTTGATTGCTTTACTTGTTATTCTCTCAGTTAAAGATCCTAATAATGCTAGCTTAATGTTGAAAAACTAACATGGTATCAGAGCTAACCTAAGAAGAAGACATTGTGCAGCTGCGAGAACTAGGGCTTCCTAGTTTGTGGATCTTCCTCCACAGATTTTCAGCAAAAGTAGGGTGGAATAACTCTCCTCCTTAGGGCACATCTTTCTGTCGAAGTAAAATCCAATTCTGAGGTTTTTCAGTTTTAGACCCGACACTGCTGCCAAAAATTAGGGCTTTTCATAGAAGAGGAATTTTTCAGTGAGCCCAGGCCTGGATTGATCTCCTCCCCAAAATCAAAGTTAGGGACAACTTTCAAGGCATTTGGTTGGATAGAACTCTAGAAAACAAAACCCTAATTTGCTCCCCCTACATGATTTGAGCTCAAGTTTCAGATCCGAAATCTTGACCTGGTAATATCTAAGATCTTTTATGTTTCCATTTGAGATTCTCAGTTTAAGATGTCTCATCATACCACGCTTGATGAAAATCTTGAGGGAGCTTATAACTTCCGAGCCTGGAAGTATAGGATCTCCCTGGTCCCGGAAGAGAATGAATTAGACTCCTACATTCATGAGGAGGTTCCAGTTCCAGAGGGAGATTAGGCAAAGGCCTTACATAAGAAGAAGATGGTTATGGCAAAGAGGATCATTGCTGATTCTATCAAGGATCACCTTATCCCACAGGTGTCCTCTCTGAAGACACCTAAAGCTATGTTTGATGCCCTAACCAAATTGTTTGAAGGGAAGAACATAAACCAGAAGATGACTCAGAGGAATCAATTGAAGAATGTGAAGATTCAGAATGCAGAGACCATCCAGTCTTACTTCATGAGGGTTTCTCAAATCAAGGAACAATTAGAAGTTGTAGATGAATAAGTGGATAATGTAGAGATTGTGATGACAACACTAAATGGCCTTCCTAGGTCATGGGATTCATTCATCCAAGGAATCTGTGCCAGAAAGAGGTTAGTCAAATTCAACAGACTATGGGAAGAATGTTCTCAAGAAGAAGCTCGGATAGCAGCTCAAGAAGAGAAGTTGGGTAGTGAAGATCAAGCTCTCATAGTTCACTCCAAGAAAGGTAGAAGGAGACCTCATTACTCTAAAGGTAAGGATCCTCATCATAGAGATAACATTAAAAGAGACCTATCTAAAATGAGATGTTATACATGTGATGAAAGAGGACACTTTGAAAATGACTGTCCTAAGAACAAGGTTCACTCTCATAAGAAGAAGGGGAACAAAAGAAGACATCATGCTCATGCTGCAGAGGATGATGAACCATCCAAGAAAAGAACCAGATATGAAAGTGAAGATTCTTCAAGCGAGGATGAATATGTTCTGATCTCCGCTCTCACAGGTAACATTACTCATGGAAGTGATGATTAGCTTATAGACAGTGGGGCTTCCAAACATATGACTGGATTTAAGGAATCCTTTGTGAGACTGTCAGAACATGAATCACCTCACAAGGTGAAACTAGGAGATGACTATCAATATCCAATAAAAGGTAACGAGGAATCTTCCTATAAACTAGAATCTGGTAAGTCTCTAACAATGAAAGAAGTATTGTTTGTGCCAGGACTCAAGAAGAACCTTCTCTCCATATCAACATTAGATGCAAAAGGAATGCAAGTTTCATTCATAGATGGTCAAGTCATCATGTGGCCAAGAGGTAAGACTATCGATGATACAGTGGTGATTGGAGAACAAGGAGGTCTGTACAAATTGAAGGGACATCTAGAACAAGCCTTAGTCCATGACACAGTAGAGCCAAATGAGCTTTGGCATAGAAGGCTTGTACATGTGCATTACAGAGCACTACCTATTGCGAGCAAAGCTGTTGAAGGTCTTCCAAAATTCCAAGAAAACATTAGAGGAAATTTGGGGTCTAAAATGGGCCTTATAAGAAAACGTGCCAAAATAAGTTTTTGTGAGTTGGAATTCAAGAACCAATAGAATTTCAATAAAATAAGTCAACCATAATGGTTGAATTGGCATATTTGTCATTAAAAAAAACTACTTTTTTTGTTCGTATTTTTGACAAATCTCATTGTGTTTTTACTCAAATTTCGATCAGGAGAGCTCGTTGGATGCGGAATTTGATTCTGCATCCAACGAGTACCCACACTGCATACTTTTGATGGACCCCGCCACCCCAAAAACAAGAAATACCTGAAAAAAATGTGATGATGATGTCATCATCACGTTTTTTCAGGTATTTCTTATTTTTTGGGTAGCAGGGTCCGTCAAAAGTATGCAGTGTGGGTACTCGTTGGATGCGGAATCAAATTCCGCATCCAACGAGCTCTCCGGATCGAAATTTGAGTAAAAACACAGGGAGATATGTCGAAAATACGAACACAAAAAGTAGTTTTTTTCTTTCTTCCTTCAAAATTAATCAATATTATTTTATTATTTTAACTATTATTTTATTATTTTCCTTAGGAGGCCCATTTTAGACCCCAAAATTCCTCTAATGAACATGATGGGGTCTGCAAAGGATGTGTGAAAGGGAAGAATACAAAGAAGACATTTCCCAGCAGCGAAAGAAAAGCAAAAGGAATACTAGAAATCATCCACTCCGATGTATGTGGTCCTATGTCATCAAAATCACTAAGTGGGTATGCATACTATGTTTCTTTTATTGGTGATTTTTCTATAAATACATGGGTTTACTTCATGAAGAACAAAGATGAAGTATTCAACAAATTCAAGGAATTCAAAGCCTTGATCGAGAACCAAACTGAAAAGAAGATCAAGACTCTTTGATCAGATAATGGCGGAGAATTCACTTCGAATGAATTCAAAGAGCTATGCAAAGAATCAGGGATTAAGAGGGAGTTGTCCACTCCTTATAATCCACAACAGAATGGGATTGTGGAACAGAAGAATAGAACTATCATGGAAGCTGCAAGAGCATTGCTTCATGATCAAGACCTTCCTATGCATCTTTGGGGGGGAGCTACTAGAATAGTTGTGTATGTACACAACCGTACTCCACATAGAGTACTCGAGAACAAGACTCCTAAAGAAGTCTTCTCCGGCAAGAAACCAGAAGTCAGCCATCTTAGAATATTTGGCTATCCTATGTACAGACACATTCCAAAAGAGAAGAGAACAAAATTAGATCCTTCAGGAAAGAAGGGCATATTTGTGGGATACTTTGAAATCTCAAAGGCTTACAAAATCTATTTCCTAGGATACAAAAATATTGACATCAGCAGGGATGTGACATTTAATGAAGACACAGCTTACAACAAATCCAGAAAGAGACCTGCTGAAGAACCTAAAGTAGCAGAAGTAGAAGCACCCAGAATTCATGATACAACCATGAATGAAGAAGCTCAAGAAGAAGATCGAGATTTCGAAGAACCACAAAGACCTGTAGATCCACCTCTAGAGAAGAATCCTCATAAGAGGAAACCTGCCTGGGTACGTGAACTTATCCAAGGTGCAGAAAGAGGACCAGATCCTGCTCTAGGTATGTATCTTTACTATGTGATTTCATTGATAAAGAACCTTCTAGTTATGAAGAAGAGGCAGAATGGAAAGAATGGAAGGATGCTATGATCAAAGAATATCAATCAATCATGAAGAATGATGTTTGGGATGTTGTCCCAAGACCAAAAGGGAAGTTAGTTGTAACTTCAAAATGGATCTACAAGATCAAGCATGCTGCAGACGGTAGCATTGAAAATTATAAAGCAAGATTTGTAGCTCGGGGTTTCTCTCAGAAGGAAGGAATAGACTATGAAGAAACCTTTGCACCTATATCCAGATACACTTCCATCAGATCAGTACTTGCTCTGGCTACATTGATGAAATGGAAGATACACCAAATGGATGTCAAGACTGCTTTCTTGAATGGTGTAGTGGAAGAGGAAGTGTATGTAGAACAGCCACTCGGTTTTGAGACACATGACATAGAGTCTCATGTATGCAGATTGAAGAAAGCCTTGTATGGTTTGAAACAGGCACCCAAGACCTGGTACGATAGAATTGACACATTTCTATCCAGTTTGGGATTTACCAAGAGTAAAGCAGATTCCAACCTTTACTATAAGGTTGAGGATGGAAACCCAGTGATGCTTCTACTATATGTAGATGATCTATTTGTGACAGGCACAGATGGGTTGATTGTAGATACAAAGAGAAAGCTTTCTACTAAGTTCGAAATGAAGGACTTGGGGATGATGCATTACTGTCTAGGTATGGAGGTGTGGTAGAGTATAGATGGAATCTTCCTTGGACAATGGAGGTATGCAGTAGAGATCTTGAAGAAGTTTGGGATGATGGAATGCAAGGCTATGGCCATACATATGGCATCGAACCTAAAGCTATTGAGTGATGCTTCATTAGAGTCGGTTGATGCTACAATGTATCATCAGATGATTGGGTCATTGATGTATCTGACGAACACGAGACCAGAAATTGCTTTGTTGTGAACACCTTGAGCCAGTTCTTGATAGATCCGAGAAATGTTCACTTGATTGCTGCAAAGCATATTCTGAGGTACCTGAAGGGTACAGTTGATTATGGGCTCAAGTACGATGCGAATCAAAAGATTAACCTGGAGTGTTATGTTGATTTAGATTGGGTAGGTAGTGCCATCAATAGGAAGAGCACTTCAAGGTGTTTCTTTAGTATGGGATCAGGTGTGATCTCTTGGTTTAGTAGGAAGCAATCCTATGTGGCACTGAGTATAGCTGAAGCAGAGTATGTCGCAGCTTGTTCAGCTAGTTGTGAGGTAGTATGGCTGCGGAAGCTACTGTCCAATATATTTGATCTCTAGTTAGATGCTACTTGTATACATTGTGACAACCAGAGTTGTGTGAAGTTGTTAGATAATCCAGTGTTCCATGACAAGTCGAAGCATATCGAGATCAAGTATCACTATATCAGGGATATGGTGCAGAGGGGAGTAGTGAAGCTCCAGTATGTTGCGATGGAGGAACAAATAGCTGATGTACTAAAAAATCCATTGGCTAGGCTGAAGTTCAAGTACTTTAGGGAGAATCTTGGTGTTCTCCAAATCGAGGTTTCCTCCAAGAGAAAGTGATGAGACCCATATCCATTCTGACATGGTGAGAGGATTGGTTCCTTCCATGGTCAGATGTAAGGGCTAAGCCATTCTGTCATGGTGAGAGGATTGGTTCCTTCCATGGTCAGATGTAAGGGCTAAGCCATTCTGTCATGGTGAGAGGATTGGTTCCT
Source organism: Pseudotsuga menziesii (assembly GCA_001517045.1). Lineage (NCBI taxonomy): Eukaryota > Viridiplantae > Streptophyta > Pinopsida > Pinales > Pinaceae > Pseudotsuga > Pseudotsuga menziesii. The sequence goes on from LPNX010246633.1 coordinate 18,674, forward strand.
TCCATGTCAGATATGAGTGCTATCCATTCTATCGAGTAGGACAGATGTAAGGGAAACTACCATTCTGGGAATGGAGGCACCTGGTCAGTTACCAGGAAAACTTAGTCTAGGACTGAGAAGCCATTCTGATGTGACAGAGGGATGTGTTCCCACTAGATCAGATGTAAGGGATGAACCATTATGTCATGGCTAAAGGATTAAGTTCCTCCCATATCAGATGTGAGTGTTGGCCATTCCAACGAGCAGGTCGGATGTAAGGGCAACTGCCATTCTCTAGGAGAATGGAGGCACCTGGTAAGTTACCAGGTAGCTCAGTCGAGGACTAGGGTCCATTCTGATATGATTGCTGGGATGTGTTCCCTCATGATCAGATATGAGTGCATAGCCCTTCCATCAGTAATGGGATGTGTTCCCTCACTAGGTGGATGTAAGTGCAGATCCCTTCCATCAGTAATGGGATGTGTTCCCTCACTGGGTGGATGTAAGTGCAGAGCCCTTCCATTAGTAATGGGATTTGTTCCCTCACTGGGTGGATGTAAGTGCAGATCCCTTCCATCAGTAATGGGATGTGTTCCCTCACTGGGTGGATGTAAGTGCAGAGCCCTTCCATCAGTAATGGGATGTGTTCCCTCACTGGGTGGATGTAAGTGCAGAGCCCTTCCATCAGTAATGGGATGTGTTCCCTCACTAGGTGGATATAAGTGCTCAGCCTTTCTGATATGATTATAGGATTGGCTCCTACATGATCAGATATGAGTGTTGGGCATGCCTTTCTGACGAGTAGGTCAGATGTAAGTGCTAGACGGACCATTCTGATGAGCAGGTCAGATATGCTGAAGAAGACCTACATGGAGGCTAGGCCTGCAACTAACATGAAAAAGGGTTGGCTCTGTAGAACTTCCTGTGACGAGAAGAATCATGAGATAGCACCCGAGATGATCCAGATCAAGTGATGATCTAGATCTAGTGATGATGATCCAGCAGTGATGATCCAGATCGAGTGATGATCGAGATCTAGTGATGATAGCCAGTGATGATCCAGATCGAGTGATGATCCAGATCCAATGATGATGACCAGTGATGATCCAGATCCAGTGATGATATCCCATGATGATCCAGATCAAGAGATGATCCAAATTTGAAGAATGAAGATGACTTGAAGATGAAGGTGACTTGAAGACTCAGAATACTTGAGATGAAGATGACAAGATGATCCAGTTGATATAGAGAAGAAGACCAGTGCTAAAAATTGTGTCGAAAGAATACCTTGCTAGTTAAGAGGGAGTGTTGATGTATTTGTAACTTCAGAATCTATTCATCTATGTATCTTATGTATTGTAACCCGATGTTTATTCCAGGATGTACCTATAATGTAATTGAGTCATGTTGTCATGCCTCGATGTTCCGATCGGGAGGATCAATAATGTAAACAAGTCATGTCAAGTCATTGTGGGTAACCCTCTGATTGTCTAAGGGTTAAAGTCCCCGCAGTTCTGGGGCACTAGGGTTATTAGACTCTCCTAGTAGAGGTCATCCCTAGTAGGGTTTTAGTCATGTCGGGATTAGTATAAATAGAGATTTGGACTCTCTATTTAGCACACAACTCATCCACACTCAAGTGGAGCGCATAGTTGAGGAAGGAAAAGACACTGGGACTAGATAAGAAGAAGATTACTGCTGTTGGGAGATCACTTACTGTTTTGGGGATTTTACTATTTTGGTGCCGATTCTATCTCTGAGGAAGTTGCAGGGTTTTCTCCTTTATGGTTTCCCAGAGGAAAAACACTATGTTCATTGTCTCTTGTGTTTGATTGTTGTACTTGTTATTCTCTTAGTTAAAGATCCTAATAATGCTAGCTTAATGTTGAAAAAATAACACTGCCGACAAGCTCTCATCCTACTGGCCCTAGGAAATAAACGGACTTCCTATCCCCCGATCCCACAAACTAATAATACCAATAACAACTTCCTTTTTTTGTTTCCGTTGTACCAGAGTTTTCCCCTTCCTCTTTTCAACAAGGTTTTCCCCTTCCCTTTCAAATTCCTTTTCCCCAAAACCCAGATCAAAGATCCCCCGACTACTCCCTCCAACCTTCCCTATATACCCATCTTCCTTCCCCTTCCTTAAACCTTAATTCACTCCCTTTGAACTCCTTTGTCCAAACCCTAAGGGTCATTTATTCTATCCATTAATTAAAATAATAATTAAGTAAAGTTCTTACATTTGTTTTTATCTCGAGTCACTAAATAATATTAATGCAAGTCTAAAGATATTTAATTATTCTAGGGAGGATTACCAAATGGTTTTTATGAGGTTGGTTTAATGAGTGCTAGTATTAGTCATCATTTTGTATTAAATTAATATACATTGGTTGACTTTTCCAAATCTTGGATAAAATCTGTCTTAACTATTTACCAACCAAATCTAATTAGACAATCATTTCTTATCTTGTAATTGAAATCTAATTGCATTGATGGAATAAATAATATATTAAGTTATACCAATCACATTTTATTTGGTTAAACCTGCCAATAATATATATTTATATCATTAAACATGTAAAACAATTTGGACAAACAAATAGTTTATTTAATCATAGTCTATGAATCTCACGTGTATCCGACAATGGTTATAATTATTATTAATAATATTATTGAACTAATAATAATAATAATAATTACTAATATTAATAATTACTATTAATATTAATGTTGAATAATAACATCAATGCTTATTATTTAATCTATAAGTAGTTTGGTATAAACCTAGTATTCTTGTATTAAAAAAAGGGACCCTTAATGTGCAAATTAATCATGCTTAAGAGTTAGACAAAAAAATTATTTACTATTAATGTTCTATCTACGACACCTCACATTGACAACACTTGATAGACTATTTATTATAATGCTCACATACGATTTAAGGTACACTAAATGACTAGTTTAATACATACCTTACAAATCTCAACTTCCATTAGCAATGTATAATAACTTACTATTTTGTAACAAATTACACAATTATTTAACCTTGTGAGCACGTGTATAATGATACTAGTGTATATATGCAATGTCTGCATGCATGTCCATTGTATGCACAAATCACATATGTACTATAGTAACCATATCTTGCCTATGCATATCTATTAATTAGCAATAGCAATGCAAGCGTAATAGTCATAGATAATTTAACATAATCAAATTATCAATATGAGTTATTTAATGGTTTAAATAATCAATATTTCACATCATTATACTTATATTTACTGTAATCAATTAATCCGTTACGTTCAGGGGAGGGATACCTACTACCACTACATACTAACATAGAACCCCCAATCCCCCACAATACTAGCTAACACATCCTCCCATCTTATCCTACTTTTGCATCCTCCCTATCCTTCCTTTGCTAATACAAATGTGGTGTTGACTTCACCGACCTAGACCCATATAGAAACTGAGAGCATTGGCGTCGGCTAAACAGAAGACCCAGCCCCTCCTAGCAGGCATATGTTCATCGTCATCACACGTCTAGGGGAGTGTGACTCAACATAACCTTCCCGTGACCTTAGGTATCATAAGAACCATAAGGTGGGAAATACCTCCATCCCTCTCAACATACTAGGTTTATACCTGTCAAAATCACACTATGTTGTTATTAATATTATCGGTTAGTGTCATCATATTATCGTGTTGATTGCTAATATTTACTACTTAATACACACTTGTCCCTCATATCATATCAAGTATTTATTCATCTCATAGCCTCTGTGTCCTTCATATTAGTATTTTGAAACCATACATTTTAACAAATATCTCTATTCGATCAACATTTGATTTGCATCATTAACAACCTTTCATTTCACAACCTAACATCGTTAAATAGATCAGTACATCATGGGTTGGTATCCATGTACCACATCCTATATTTCATATTTCATCATGGACAATAAGTAAGCACACACTCTCATTTTGAAAGAAGGAAATCTCATGATAATTACGACATCAAAATCACATAATCATAGTAAAATTTCATAAGAATGGTAACATCATCACATCCTATTCATAGTATCAACACAAGCATAGTAACATCATCAGTATAGTAGTAACATATAATCAGGTCTAATGTGTCAAAATATGGTTACTCGGTCTAGTTGAGTCCAAGAGATAATAAGAAAAATAAAATATAGTGTCCATTCATGTAAACATCCCTAGTCAAAATATGGGGCGTTACAGAGACAACAAGTTTACTAGCAATTTTTGGCAAGAACTGTTTAAGTTGGTGGGGAAAATTTTGAACATGAGAACAAGATACCATCCATAAACTGATTCCCAAATAGAGAGAGTGAACCAGTGGCTCTAAGGGTACCTGAGAAACTATGTGAATGGACAACAAAATTCATGGACAACTTGGCTTCACTTGGGTGAATTTTGTTATAATACTACTCTACATCTTTCGATTGGAATATCACCATTCAAATCTATTTCTAGTTATGATGTACCTAATTTTGTTGACCTGGTATTTGGTGATTGTAAGACACATAAAGCAAAGTATTGGATCCAAGAGAGTTAGGACATACTCAGAACTCTCAAGGATAACTAGTTGACAACACAAAACTGACATAAAATATTTGCAGACAAATAAAGAGTGGAGTGAACCTTATAAGAAGGATATATGGTTTATCTGAGGTTGCATCCATATGACATCCCTATTTGAATTCTAATGGTTATGAGAAGTTGTATCCAAAGCTTTATGGTCCATACAAAGTTTTGAAGAATGTTAGTGAGGTAGAATATGAGCTAGAATTGCCTCCAGGAGGTAAGATTCCTAATGTCTTCCATGTATCTTATTTGAATAAGGTAATAGGGAAGTAAGTAAAATTTTCAAAATAGTTACCTCCCTTATATGATGAAGGTAATTTGATGTTGGTTCCAAAGAATATCTTGGAGGTTTGGTAAAATAAGTTAAGAATCATAATCATTAAGGAATATTTGGTTTAATGAGAAGGACTTCCTAGTGAGGATGCCACTTGGGAAGGATAAGACAGCTTACAACATCGTGGTTTGAAATTGATTAGGAACAAGTAATGTTGGGAGGGGAGGATTTTCATGTCCTCTCATGAATGACATTTGTATCGATTTCCTAACCCAATGAATCCCTTGGGTTGAGGAGAAAATTTAAATATCATGGGATTAATTTTGAAAGTACAAGAATTAACTAATTAGGAGATGATTGTTTTTATTTCATAAAGTTTGGGAGGAATTTATTAGAAGTTAAATTTATGAAGTAATATTTGATTTATGAAAAAAAAATGGAGAATTATACTCAGGGGTGCATTGGAGGATAACGTTGAATAAGAGATGGCTTGCAAAAGAAGGAAATCCAAAATCAGTAAAGAGAAGAGGAAAAGGAAAAAGAAGGAAAATATGGAAAAACGTAGAGAAGGCAGTAAAATTGGAAAAATAGGGATAAAGGAGAAAGCAGGCTAAGGCAGAAAAGTAGAATAAATCAAGATAATGGAGAAAAGTAGGGAAAAGCATAATAAGGTAGAAATCAAGAAAAAGCAGTGAAAATCATAGCAAAAGTAGGAAGGAAAAAAGTAAAGCATGAAATAAAAACATATTTATCCATTTATGAGGGCATATTAGCCTCTTTAACTTTCTCAACAAATTATCTCTATTCAATAAAATAAGGTGCACCACTAGCCCATATTTTGACAGTTTGAGAATCTAATTGAGAACATTGTGCTACTCAAGACTTGGGAGATGTTCCCTTGCTTCCATTCTGAGTATGAATAAATCTATATTCATCACTAAGATGATTTTTAGTTTTATAGATCAGATCTAGGATTGTTTCAGTTGATTGAAGAAGCCAGAGATTCAAATCCTCCAATTTCTCCAGTGAATAATGTTTCCAATTTAAGTTTATTAATGTATTTGTGTTGAAATATTGATTCCTAATATATATGTGATTCATTCAACCTACCATATCATTCTATGATATAATGAATCTTTTCTAAAGTTTTAAATAAATATCGAATTGTTTTATCAAAGTTTCATGTGATGTGATCCGACCTTGTCTGGATTTTCATGCAATATTGACTAGTTTTATCATAGCCTAATTGTCACGATTTCTCTTTATTTAAATTCTAATAGACTCCTGACATGCTTATCTAGTGGTTCCTTGTCTAAAACCAGAATTTTGTATCCCTCTCCTATTGTTTGGGAATGCCAGAAGTTGAATCCTAGGAGTTGTCCACAAAACTAGTTTGACTAGTGTGAACACCAAAGCTTCCAGAAACTATTTCATACCTACACAAAATTATTAATATTGATTAATAAAATCATATCAGAGTTCTAAAAGTCTCCTTAATCCCAATCCTTTCACCACTGATCGTTGGATATTAAATTGTGAAGGTTTTAGTTTGCATATGTTGGGACTCCCAGGAGCCCAGAAGTAGAGTTCAACCTAGATGATGTGCGAAACCTAAAAGGACCCAACACATTGTGCATAGAAACCTGAAAATTCATGATCCTTTCCCTACCTTGTTGATCCCCCTGAATTTCCCTTTTTTCTCACTCATTTAGCTAGAAATTTCTTGCTTATTAGCTTGTTTTGAAAATTTTCTAGTGTAAATAGGTAATGATCAATTGAACCTGATTTGGATCATTACATGATCGAATACAATTGATTTGGGAAACCCAAGTAATTTTAATATTTATTTCATGAATATTTTATCTATCTCATCATCCTTGTAAGTATATTTAACTATAATTAAATGCACCACCTTAGACAATTTATCTACCATTGTAATTAAATGCACCACCTTAGAAAAAATTTCCACCACAACCGTGATGCGATCATGATTTCTTGAATTAATTGGCAAAATAATAATAAAACCTATACTTACCACTTCCGATTTACATTCTATAATTGACAAAGGTTGCAATAAACCTGGTGAGTCTTAATTTTCAACCTTCACTTGTCGGCATTTCATGCATCTGGAAATACTCAACAATGTCTTTCTTTATTCCCAATCAAACGTTTTCTTCCTTATTGTAGTAATTGTTTTTTGGTATTGTTGGTGACTGGAATATGGAATTTAATGGATTTCATACATAATAATATCCTCCAATCTATCACATTAGGAATATACACTCTGCTTTTATAAGTAAGAATTCCATCATTGTCCAAATGATAACCTTCATACCTCTTTTCCAAATTCTTCTACTGTAATTTGTCTTTTATTTTCCCATATTGTTCATCTTAAACAAGGGATTCAACAACATTTTGTGTCAAATTTGACTCGAAGATGATAATGGTTGACACATGCATTGCATGTGTTTTCCTAATGAGTGCATCAACCACTTTATTTTCTTTCCTCTTTATGTGTTAGATTTCAAAATCGAATCACATAAAAATTCTATCCGTCTAGCTTGTCTTGCATTTAGTGTTGGATTTTCAAACAAATATTTTAGACCACAATGATCTATCCTAAGCTCAAATGTCTTTCCCAACAAATAGTGCCTTTAAATTTTCAAAGCGTGCACTTTGGAAACAAGCTCTAAATCATGGTTAACATAAATATTTTCATGTTCTTTCAACTTTATTGAATCATAACATTCCAAGTTATTGGATTGCAAAAGAAATCCTCCAATTCATTGTTTACATGCATCAATACACACCATAAAATTCTTTTTAGGATTTGCACTTTTTAAAATTGGAGAACTTGTAAGAAGCTTCTTCAACAGCTGGATTTTTTCTTCACATATTTGTGTCCACTCAAATTTTGTTTCCTTGTTTTCCAAAGAAGCGATTGGGTGCATGCAACCCCAGAGAATCCATCAATAAACCTTCTTTAATAACCAGCAAGACCCATAAAGCATCTCACATCTATCACATTCTTTGGAGTTGGATAATTCATAATGGCCTCAATATTTTATGGATCCATTGATACTCCTTTATTTGAAATAATGTGACCGAAATAATGAATTTTATTTTGATAGAAGTCAAATGTTCTTAGCTTTGGATGCAACTTATGCTCTCATGTCACTTGCAAAATTTTCAAATGTTCTCCGTGCTCCTCTTAATTCTTGGAATAAATAAGAATGTCTTCTAGGAAAAACAAGAACAAACTTATCCAATTATTTCTTGAAAACACTATTCATGAGACACATGAATGTTGTTGGTTCATTAGTGAGACAAAATGGCGCAACCATGAACTCATAGTGCCCATACATTGTTCTGAAGGTTGGCTTGTGGATGTATTATTCCTTGATTCTCACTTGATTCTAACTAGAACTCATGTCAATCTTTGAAAATACCTTTTCCCCTTTTCATTTGATAAAAAATATCAACAATTTGAGGTAAAGGGTATGTATTCTTTACAGTGACTTTGTTCATATATCTATACTCAATACATAACCTAAGTGCTACATATTTCTTTTTCAAAAATAGAATGGGTGCTCCCCATGGAGACACACTTGGCCTAATGTACTTCTTTTCCAACAACTTTTTCAATTTCTTTTTCAAGTATAGAAATTCTTATGCTAGCTTCATTACATTCTTGGAAGTTCATAACATTAATTTTCATGCATTCTAGGAAATACCCCTTTTGACATTTTTTGTCAAATCAGAGCTATATCCACTTTTATATTCAATTTCTAGTAACATCTTCACCAATGTTTCTAAATTTGATTGTGCATATTTTTCCCCAATAGATAAAATTTACAATGATTATCTTCATGCTTAATTCTAACCTAAGAGCTAAAATTTACAGCTTTTCAAAATTGTTAATTTTGTCCAATTCTGTACTTTCCCTACAAGTGCATTTAGCTTTGGAGACCAACTTCAGCCACTTGTAGAAGAAAATCTAGGGAGTAAAAAAAACCTATGAGGAATTGATAATACTCATGGAAAGGATTATTCAACAACTTTCATATTTTTATATAATGCTAAAGTTAATTTCTATATATTTTTTTAATTGGACTACTTTTGACTTTTGCATCTTCTCCAAACTTAGAGCATTTTTAGAAAAACTGATTATCGAACAAACTAAGCAATTCTACAAAAGATTCCTCTTACGAAATTTTCTCATTTTAATGAGTAGGTAAAATCTTAAGTTTATAAATTTTGATGGTCTCAACATATAAGGTCAATTTTCCCTTCTCTAAGTTTTTTGAAATCCCCGAAAAGTGCTTCAAAATAGAATATTTTGGCTTTCTTTTGCACCTAGGATTTACACCTTTTGGAATTTTTCCATATGTCATGAGATTTATATGTGTTCCTGGATCATAACTGCACCATAAAAATTTTGACCCCAACAAGACCCCTATCAGTCTCTAGGTACCGATCTTTAAAAATTGATAGTGCAATCTTTTTGTAAAATTGGAGCAGAATGGATCCATACCTCTCATTGGAAATTTCATATCCCTCCTCAATTGTGTCAAAATTTCATAAGTCTCATCAGATTTCAAGCTAAACTTTTGTTGTGACGACCAAAACAATTTTTAGGCTCCACGCGTTTTTTATCTTTTTTAGAACACGATCATTCCATCGGACTCATCAAGTCATGTCAGACTCCATATTTATCATTGCAAGTAGTACACATGGATCATCCTAGTTAGATTATTCTAATGACCTTTATTGAATAGCCAAATTTCAACTCAAAATGGGCCTTTCAACCCTAATTCAAATTCCATGTCATCATGTGTTAACCAATGAAATTGCTTTAAAATCCAAATACCATATAGGTCTTAAACAATTTTTTAATACAAATTTGGGGATAGGTAAAAAATTTTAATAATATAATTTGTCTACCCATTGCCTAAGCTGCCTGAAATGATCTTTGATATTGAAAATGAAATTAATATACTAACCAATTTTAGGTAATACTTCTCCCATATATAATATATAATAGTAAAAATAATTAATATCATAACTATTATATAATAATAATACTCGTTCCAAATCCCACACGAGTGTGGCTCATTGGTGGTTCTGTTATGAAGTCACTTGTTGTAAATTGGAGGTCACGAGTTCAAATTCCACCTGGATTTACCTATGTCTCATGTCTTGCAGCGGGTGTGGGGCACCTAGGGGTATAGTGTTAGCAAGAATGGATCCTTGGACCCCATGTCATGCGAGTACTAGCCCAACTCCAGTTGTTGATTCCCCTAGTTACACAAAAAAAGCAAAAAAACAAAAAAAAATTACTCGATCCAATAACTTTAACTCAGTTCAAAAATATTACTCGGTCCAAAATATTAACATGTCCAATAACTTTAACTCAGTCAAAAATATTACTCGGTCCAATAACTTTAACTCGGTCCAAAAATATTACTTAGTCAAATGTCCATCCATGTTTTAGGTAATACATGACCAATGTACCCATGGGTGGAAAGGATATGCCATCTCTGTGAGAATAGGAACATTAGAGATGAAAATCACTTCCTCTTAGAGTGCCCTGGGTACACACACATTAGATCTAAGTTTCATAATCTTTGTTGCAATACCGACCTTCTTAGCCTTTTAACTTGTCAAAATTATAGTGAGCTCGGGATGCTTCTCACCAAGCTCTTTGAGCATATGAATACAATTTTAAAACAAACTAATTAATTGGTTTCTTTAGGTCTGATAGAGCAAAGTCTGGTCTCAGTGGACGTTAACCATCATCATCATCATCATCAATATATAATAATAGTAATTAATATTATAACTAATATATAATAATAATAATATATTATAATTAATATTTTTATAATAACTGTCAAAAGTTCGGTCAATTAATTTTTAACTACTATAATAACTAATATAACCATCCATATTTTAGGTAATATATGACCAATAAATAATATAGTAATAGTAATTAATATTATAACTAAAATATAATAATATTATATTATATTTAATATTTTATAATAACCTCCAAAAGTTGGGTCTAATAACTTCTAACTAATATATAATATGTATTTAATCTATAATAATAACTAATATCATAACTAATATACCCATCCATCTTTTAGGTTATTTGTAACCAATATATAATAATTAATATTATCATATTTCATAATAACCCTTAAAAGTTAGGTTTAAAGAGTTTTAACTAATATCATAACTAATATACACATCCATCCTTTAGATAATACACGACCAATATATAAGAGTAATAATAATTAATATTATAAGTAATATATAATAGTATTATATTCTAATTAATATTTTATAATAACTGTCAAAAGTTGAGTCCAATAACTTTTAACTAATATCATAACTAGTATTAATATATAATACTATTATATTATAGGGTGCATCCATGGAGGTGGGTTACAATTTTTGACAAGGCAATTTCAGCAAAAAGCAAAAAACGCAATCTCTATCGAGGTCTTGATACCTCGATCGAGGGTTTAATAAACTCTCGATCGAGGATTTAATTAACCCTCGATCGAGCTAGGAGAGACCTTGACCGAGCTGTTGTGTCCCCGGAGAGACATCGACCGAGCTATTGCGCAAGCCATCCCACCCCTACCTTCCACCATGATGTCGAAGCAGAGAGGTAACACTCAAAACTTGGATTTGAAATTTAAATGAAATTTTACTTCTTCTTTTTTAAGTTTTAAAATGTTAGATTAAAATTGAAAAAAGTCATTATTATAGATGTTTTTAGGTTAGTATTTTTTGTCTAATATGTTTGCAATGTGTACCGGCAAGCAGAAATCTCGCCAGATTTTTATAAAATTGTAATTAAAATTTGTTATTTTTTTAAAATTTAATTTTTTGTTATA
>LPNX010246633.1:30575-48805 GCA_001517045.1 Pseudotsuga menziesii
ATTTAAAATTTAAATTTATAGTTTGTATAAATATTTCTATCAACCGGCAGTGTTTATACTGTCGGTTTAATTTTGAAATGTGTGTCAGGAAAGCAGAAATGTTGCCCAATTTTTTTCAATCCTTTGAGAATACACTGAGGATTGGAAAAAATCCAAACTCTAGACGCGAGACAATCATGAACCTTAAACCACGGTGTTAACACTCCATTTGCAACAGTCGATTTAGGGGCTTGACAGAGTTTGAGGAGGTTTCCACTCCTTTAAACATTATGTGAACACCCTTTAGGTTATCAGAGGGGCATGGTCCACATTTTAGAACCGTCAGACAATGAAGAGAGATCAATCTACAGTGATAGACTCTTCCAGAGGTAAAGGCTCATGACAACATGGACGATAGAGACAGGCATCATAACCCAGCAATCCAGGATCACAAGGAAGAAGAGCAATGATAGATCGTGCTTTTGGCCCAAGACGCATGAGAACGGTCAAAGTTTGGATTTTGCTAAGTCAGTTAAAGCAGGAAAACATATGAAAGGTCGAGATCAAGGCAAAGCCCGATCAACAGCCTAAAACAGTTTCGCTAAGAAAACATGCTCGATGGAAGGATATTTTCCAAATCGTGAAACGGTTAAAAGTCATAAAAGTTCGACGGCAGAGATGAGATCAAAAGCAAATATACGGTCCTAGCCGATTTTGCAAACCAAACTTGTGTGGATAAAGTCGCGATTTCAAATCGTGAAAAGTGGTACCGGTCATGAATATCGACGGTCATGACAAAGAAAGGAATGGATCTATGGTCGAGGTTCTTTTCGCAATCTGAACTAGTATGGACAGTGTCATGGTCTCGGTTCGCAAAGAGGTGGTAGGACCCACTCTGATCTATGGTTGCATGAAGGGGTCGATTCTGATAGATGGGTAAGAACATGTCACGATCCAAAGATGCCCGTTATATCAAGAAAGGAGAAATTGGCGGCAGAAGTGAAGAAACATGGATGGTCGATGTGAAAGGTTCCCCCTGAATTGGAGGGTTGAGGAGACCTCCAGGCTGCAGGTGCCACATCCAATGTGAAGCTGACAAGGGAAGAGGCTCCCATATGTGTAATCTGCCTCTCGGTAGATTGGCTGATTCCCCAACGCCATTCGTAGCATGCATACAAGTGAAATCATCCATGTGGTAGAGTTGCATTGTGCAAAGATAGGCGGATTTTGTGTGAGTTGGCCTACAGAAGTAAGGAAAGTAATCGAAGAACCCGCTACTCACACGAGGCGAGGCCAGCACGAAGGAGGAAACCATTCCATTTCCTACATCATAGAACAAGGAAGCATGGGAGCATCCACTTCATGACCTTTGCAGCATGGATCAACTATACAAGGTGGCATCCAAAAATACTTCCCACAGCAGACGGTAAGGTGCCACAGCCGATGAAACGATGGGACTAGATCCCTAGTAGGTAAAGGATCACTATACTCGAGCCATCACACATGCTGATACCAAAACCACTCGATGACAAAATGTGCGGGAATGTTGACTAGTCATTGCAAAGGTCAGTCTCAAATCCTTATATATACTGCCTTCGAAACATTGGGGATGAGCTAACATATTTCCAGAACCCAAGTTTCTGCTTCATCATGAATCCACAAAATCTCGAAGAGTTTGGTGATGGAGACCTGGTTCGAAAATCTTGTCCATTTGGGGGTGCTGATGGTTGGTGAGAAAATTTCCACACTCACCCACCACCTTGGTATTGCATGCCAAGGATGACACCAGCCATCGGGGCTCAGACATGAATAATTTTGAGAGATACACCTGCCTTTAGATACCCTCACCTCTAATGACACGGTGTGGGGACACTTACCATCTCTCCCCCCAAATCCTCCACAGAAGGAGAGAATTTTAGACTGCTCCCTGTATAGGCGTTTGTTTGGATGAGAACATCAGGGGTATAAATCCCACATAGCGCTGTTTGTGAAGTCTACTTACCAAGGGTTATGGGGCTGGTGTAGATATGATACACCTTATTGCCTCTAGGAGAGCCTGCCTCAATGAGGGTGAGGAGTACAAGAATAACAAGCCACCGAAAAGGCTTGCCTCGGCTAGAAGCAATGCGGCCCTTCTTTTGAACCCCACATCCAACAGTGTTACCCAGAGAAGAAAGAGGTGGAAGATGAGGTTGAGTAGGGGAAAGGTACAAACTGCCCTGCCAATGTGCGCCCATGTAGAAAGCCGCATTTGAACACAGCAGAACACACACTTCTGATAGAGAATGGGGCATCATACTCATAATCCATAATAGCAGCCGAGCACATCAAGTTGTCATCCAGGATGAGTGCACCCACTTGCTCCATAATGTTTATTATATTTTTAAATCGTAGCAGTAGTTCCACTCTCTAGACTGTTAACGCATGATTGCGACTGCAAACAGTTTTTAGGTTTGTTTCAAAGAATAATCTCAGCACTGAAGTATTATAAATGCACTCCTGATAGGTGAAAAAAGAGTTAGCTAGGGGTTGGGAAACCTTCAAGGGCTGAGGTTCTCTGTTGTAAAATAAGATCTGGTGCCTGTGTTATGAATAAAATTGCAGAGGAAGAGTTGTTTCTTAAGATAGAGATTCATGTATCATTACTTCTTTCAATATGTATTTTCTTTACGTGAAATGTACATCATGTCTTCATTCCAATTCGTTGATTTATTTCATGTCTATCACTGAGTGTATAACAGTTTCGAATTCATACAAGCTATGCTCCACCTGTTGTTTCAGACATTTATCAATTTTTATTCTAAAGTTGCATGGAATTCATCTTGCTGGTGCTCTGCGTGATGGGTTGTAATCTCTCATCCCCTGACCACCCGCTAAATATCTCCTGATTGCAAAATCGACGACTATCTTGCCTCTATTTGCAAGTCCATGCCATTATTTTCCTCCTGCAAATGTTCCCTACCTGGGTTTTTGACTCCATTTCCAATGGTCCGTTGCCCTGATAATCCCACCTGCATATCACATTAATACACTTTGTCCCATTTCAAGAGTCCGGCCTCCTGACCGTCCTTGATCGAATATATTACGTGAAGTAAACCTGAAGACAAGCGATAGATCCCTCTCTGACTGCGAAAGGCCAGAGGTGCAGTCTAAAGCAGTTCTTCTATTACCTAGGAGCGATCCTTCCTCACCCTTTGGGCTCAATCCCGGTGCTAACAAATTGGTGCCATTGCCAGGGACAAATTGAAGATAATCCCTGGGAATAACGACATGGTTTTAGATCTGGTTGTTGATGGTGAACAATGATTAGACATCAAGAAGGTTGAGCACTTTTCACCTGGTGACTCTACTCTTGAAGGGTTTAGACTTCAGCGACTCTGCTGGTGGTACGACCCAGAAATCAAATGGTCAAAACAAAATACGGGAAAGCTCCATCCAAAAAAATAAAACCCTTGTAAGTCCCAAGAATGCATGGTGAAAGGTTAAAATTCTCGAGTCTATGTTTCTTCCAAGAAGCTTTGTCTTGTCTTGTAGGTTTGTTCTTATCCCACCCTAGATTTATCAAAACAACCAATACAAGCCACTACAACTGCCTCCCATCCTCCATGATTTTCCTGCGAAACATTACAAGTACCTCCCCAAATTTGACAAAGAACCCATATACTTCACTACTGAGAAACATTTACAAGCCTTTGAACATTTCTCTGACCTTTTTGAGATATAACATGATGATGTTTGCATGAGGGCTTTCGCCCATTCCTTGCAAGGATATGCTAAAGAATGGTTCAAGCACTTGCAGCCTAAGCACATCAATACTTGGGAAGATTTTTCTTGCATCTTCTTAAATTTTTGGGGTAGGAGAAGGCCACTGGATCAAATACTTTCAGAATTTTATTTCCTGAAGAGACATGAGGGTGAGGCCATATCTAGTTTTAACAGAAGATTCATGAGCTTTTATTATAACATGCCTAAGGAATTCCAACCTCTTCAGAACGCTGCTAAAATCTATTATGCATCCACCTTTCCTCTTGAGCTGTCCCTGATTTTTTAGAAAGAAAATCAAGCACTCTGCAGCATATGTTTACTAATTGTTTGGAGGTTGAGGAAAACCTTAAGATGTCAAAAAACTTGTCAAGTCAGGACAGCGGTGGTGAAATAAAAGATGCATCAAAATTGGCTAGGCCCTACAAGAAAAATGGGAGAGTCCCGATCCCACTAAAGCCCTCTCCTGGTATACAGAAAGATGACTAGCCTGATATAGGAGCATATGGTCCTACAAACCTGTTCTCTGAATATTGCGATCTGCGCCGCCCCGGGTCCGTAAAAGACGATTTTAAGAAAGAGCTCGATGCGCTTGTGTACGATGAATATGAGGAAGAATACCTGCGGGGTGTACCTGAGGAGCTGGCTATTGAACCAAGACCTACTGATGGAGAGGATCAAGATGCAATGCGAAGTCGGGAGGTTAAAGCAAAAAAGGGTGATAAGGGCACTGAAGGTGATAGCCTACCCTTGTGTTATGCCTCTTTTGAATTAATACGACACATGATTAGAGCCTCTAAGCAAAAATAGAAAGAAGGGGAGATGGTGTAGTCCAGAAACCTATATGGAAGAGGAGATGATAAAAAGAAGCTGCCATGCAATCCCTCTCTAGCTACCAATAAGTCAGGAATGTGTGATGAGGTGTTGAGCCACGGAGAAGGATGCAGCAGCCCTCAAATAAATACATTTTTCGATGTTCCACTTTCAGGAGTACCACCTCACACAGGAGGAATATACCTACTCGATTCCGTTGGAGAAACGAAGGACCTCCCTCCTGAGGCACATCAAGCTCTCGTTGCAGAAATTTCGAGTGAAAAAAGGGGTGTTTCATTGAAGAAATATTCTATAGTCCCTCTTCTACAATCTTCCAGGTATTAGCCTGACAAATCAATAGAGGAAGGGAGTTTCAGACGGCTTTCCCACGAGCAGAAAATAGAGTACGTTGGAGGTTGCTGTGTTTTCTACAACCCCATAGAAGGGTACATGGAAGGGCTGGGTAAGGATGATGACTGGTCACATTACTACTTTAGAGAGCAGTCTATTTGTCATTTCCCTCTCCCATTATCTATTTCATTTATGTCCATCAAGCACAAAAAAAGAACAAAACTATTGGGCAAGTTGTTTGATTGGCTTCATTGGATGTCTGATTTCACTTAATTGGACTTATGCACTAAATTAGGTAGAGCAGGTAGGAACAAATAAGCTCGGAAATCATCGAGAATTTCCTTCATTTCTATTTTAGTTTGTTTTCATTTTCAATTGCAAGCATAGTATTTGCAGTCAAAAACATCATTTGCAGGAGTGGCATGAATTCGCTAAAGCAGTAGCTCAGAGCAGAATGGAGATTTTGAAGAGAGATTGGGGACATCCCAATCGATTTGGCACTTGGTATACAGGGGTTCTTTGCTACCTCACTGGGAGGGTAGCATCCCTTGTGGATCCAGCTGTTAACACTCTATTTGCAATAGTCGATTTAGGGGCTTGACAGAGTTCGAGAAGGGTTCCATTCCTTTAAACATTATGTGAACACCCTTTAGGTTATCAGAGGTGCATGGTCCACATTTTAGAACCGTTAAACGATGAAGAGAGATCAATCTACGGTGATAGACTCTTCCAGAGGTAAAGGCTCATGGCAGCATGGATGATAGAGACAGGTGTAATAACCCAGCGATCCAGGATCACAAGGAAGAAGAGCAATGATAGACCGTGGTTTTGGCCCAAGACGCATGAGAACGGTCAAAGTTTGGCTTACGCTGAGTCCGTTAAAGCAGAAAAACATATGGAAGACCAAGATCAAGGAAAAGCCCGATCAATGGCCCAAAACAGTTTCGCTGAGCAAACATGCTCGATGGAAGGAGCTTTTCTGAATTGTGAAATGGTTAAAATCCAAAAAAGTTCAATGACAGAGATGAGATCAGAAGCAGATCTATGGTCCTAGCCGATTTCACAAACCAGAATTATGCAGATAAAGTCATGATTTCAAATCGTGAAAAGTGGTACCGGCTGCGAATATCGACAATCACAACAAAGAATGGAATGGATCTATGGTCAAGGTTCTTTTCGCAATCCAAACTAGCACGGACAACATCATGGTCCTGGTTCGCAAAGAGGTGGTAGGACCCACTCAGATCGACAGTTGCATGAAGGGGTCGATCCCGATAGACGGTAAGAACACGTCATGATCCAAAGATGCTTGTTGTATCGATATAGGAGAAATTGGTGGTTGAAGTGAAGAAACATGGACGGTGGATGTGAAAGGTTCCCTCCAAATCGGAGGGTTGAGGAGGCCTCCAAGCTGTAGGTGTCACATCTAGTGCGAAGAAGATAAGGGAAGAGACGCCCATACATGTAATCTGCCTCCTGGTAGATTGGCCGATTCCTCGACACCATTCGTAGCATGCATACAGGTGAAATCATCCCTGTGGAAAAGTCACATTGTGCAAAGACAGACAGATGTTGTGTGAGTTGGCCTGTAGAAGTAAGGAAAGTAACCGTCGAACCCGCTACTCACATGGGGCAAGGCCAACACAAAGGAGGAAACCATTCCATTTCCTACATCATAGAATGAGGAATCATGGGAGCGTCCACTTCATGAGCTTTATAGCATGGATCAACTGTACAAGGTGGTGTCCAAAAATACTTCCCACAACAGACGGTAAGGTGCCACGGCTGATGAAACGACATGACTAGATCCCCAGCAGGTAAAGGATCACTCTGCTCATGCCCTCACACATGCTGATACCAAAAACACTCGATGACAGAATGTGCAGAAATGTTGACCAGTCATTGCAAAGGTCAGTCTCGAAGCCTTATATATACTGCCTTCAAAATGTTGGGGATGAGCTAACATATCTCCAGAACCCAAGTTTCTTCTTCTTCGCGAATCCACAGAAGCTCAAAGAGTTTGGCGATGGAGATCTGGTTCGAAAATCTTGTCCGTTTGAGGGTGCTGATGGTTGGTGAGAAAATTTTCACACTCACTCGCCACCTTGGTATTGCATGCTAAGGATGACACCAGCCATCGGAGCCCAGATGTGAATAATTTTGAGAGATACACCCACCTTCAGATACCCTCACCTCCAACAACGTGGTGTTGGGACACTTACTCCTTGTAAGTGTTTTTTCAGGAACCCCTGATACCATCGCTGCCCCCAAAGCCTCCACAGAAGGAGATAGTCTTAGACTGCTCCCTGTATAGGTGTTTGTTTGGATGAGAGCATTAGGGGTCTAAATCCTGCACAACCCTATTTGTGAATTCCACTTACCAAGGGTGATGGGGCTGGTGTAGATATGATACACCTTATTTCCTATGGGAGAGCTCGCCTCACTGAGGGTGAGGAGTACAAGAATGACAAGCCACCGAAAATGCTTTCCTTGGCCAAAAGAAATGCGACCCTTGTTTTGGACCTGACGTCCAACAGTGTTTCCCGGAGAAGAAAGAGGTGGTGGATGAGGTTGAGCAGGAGAAAGTTACAAACTGCCCTGTCGATGTGCGCCCATGCAGAAAGCTGCATTTGAACACGACAGAACACACACTTCAGACAGAGGAGGGGGTGTCATACTCATAATCCATAATAGTAGCCGAGCACATCAAGCTGTCACCCAGACCAAGTGCACCCACTTGCTCCATAACATTTATTATATTTGTAAAACATGGCATTAGTTCCACTCTCTAGACTGTTAACGCATGATTGTGACCGCAAACAGTTTTTAGGTTTGTTTCAAAGAATAATCTCAGCATTGAAGTATTATAAATGCACTCTCGATACGGGGAAAAAGAGTTAGCTGGGAGTTGGGAAACCTTCAAGGGCTGAGGTTCTCCATTGTAAAATAAGATCCGGTACATGTGTTATGAATAAAATTGTAGAGGAAGAGTTGTTTCTTAAGACAGAGATTCATGTGTCGTTTCTTCTTTCAATATGTATTTCCTTTACGTGAAATGTACATACTGTCTTCATTCCAATTCGTTTATTTATTTCATGTCTATAACTGAGTGTATAACAGTTTGGAATTCATACATGCTATGCTCTGCCTATTGTTTCAAACATTTATCAAGTTTTCTTCTAAAGTTACATGGAATTCATCTTGCTGGTGCTCTGCGTGATGGGTTGTTCTCTCTCGTCCCCTAACCACCCGCTAAATATCTCCTGATTGCAAGATCGACAACTATCTTTCCTTCGTTTGCAAGTCCAAGCCATTCTTTTCCTCTTGCAAATGTTCCCTACCCAGGTTTTCGACTCCCTTGCCAATGGTCCCTTGCCCTAATAATCCCACCTGCATCTCACATTAATACACTTTGTCCCATTTCAGGAGGCCAGCCTCTTGACCACCCTTGATCGAATATCTTACGCGGAGTAAACTTGAAGGAAAGCGAGAGATCCCTCTCTGATTGCGCAAGGCCGGAGGCGCAGTCAAAAGTGGTTCTACTGTTACCTGGGAGCGGGCCTTCCTCAACCTTTGGGCTCAATCCTGGTGCTAACACATCATAGGCATTTATCTAAACAACCCATATATTTTACTTTAAATATTTTGATATATATTCAANTCATATTTATATTTCTTATAAATATTTTTTTCATAATAAAATATGATATATATATATGTTCACTTATTAGTTGACATATTTTGATTTTAGTTTATTGAAAAGTGTAGTTATGTATTTTAGTTTTTTTTTAAACTCAAACAAAAGTATGATGAAAATGTGGATCTTCTTTTTTTGTTATTTTTAGATAAAAAAATATTCATAAATAAGTGTGTAAAAAGAAAAAAAATCAAATTAAAAAATTAATATAAATTCATGTTTTAAATTTTTTAAAAGAATATTCAATTAAAAAATTAATAGAAATCCATAATTTAAGATAAAATTATATTTTTGATATTTTTTTGAAAAAATATATAGATTTATATTCAACATTTTGTAAATTATAAATTATAAATTTAGAATATTTTAAAATAATAGTAAAATATATTGCTAATAAAATATATAAATTTATACATTAAATTATGGAAAACTCGAATTGTAATTTATGGTATGTTAGAGTCTTTAGCAATCATAGTTGTACGTAGACAAATTTCTTGGTAATAGTTCCTTCATATTCATGTTGGTCAAAGTTCCAATTAGTAAGTGTTCATTTGTTAGTTAGATTTCCTATCAATCATAGTTCTCATTGGTCAAAGTTATTGATGATCATATAGTTCATAGCTTCCGTTGATCATATTTCCCTATTAAAAATTCTTAATATCACAATTCCTTGGTTATAGTTTGTTATTTCAATGTCCTCATCAATCAAATATCCTAGTTATGAAAGTTCCTTAAAACTGTGGCCAACGTGAACTCTAGACAACATTCATATCGGTAATAGTTCCTTCATCGATTTCCTGTAATTCAAAGTTCCTAGTGGTTAGAGTTTGTTTGTTAAGCATATTTCCTATCAATCATATAATTCATAGAATCCTAGCCAAAGTTCCATTGAATCTGGACTTTCTTGCATCAATATTCCCTACATCAAAGTCCCTACTAATCATATTTCTAGAGTCGCTATTAATAATAAGTCCATGTTTAAATTTCCTTGTTAGGAATTTTCCCTAGAATGATGACCAACATGAACATTGATTGTTATATATACTAGCATTATTTTTTGTAATTGTCAAAATTCCAATTCCGATAATGTTAATAGTTTCAAAAATGTATTGATCATTGGTTTAGTAATCCATACTATGACCAATAGAAACTTAGATTCCTTGACTATGGTCGACAAGAAGCGCTACCTTTGTTAAAGTTCCTATCAATCAAGGTTCCTACCAATTAGAGTTCCTATCGGGAAAAGTTCATGCCAATCAGAGTTCTTTCCAGACATAGTTACTTCATCGAAATGTTGGTCACAATTCCTATAAGTAATGGTTCCTTTATTAGTCAAATTTCTTGTTGGAAATGGTTCCCTCATAGTCAAAGTTTTTAGTTTAGAAATTTCCTTGGAATTATGATCATCGAGAACTCTAAGTGATGCGACCAATGCCAAGAACATAATATTTTATTTTTCAACATTAATCATTATGCTTGTAGCTATAAATAATATATATCAATAATAACTTTGATCTTGGTAATTCCTAATCGATAGAAAAGAAAATGAATGTCATCAACCAGTGGTATATGAGTCAAATGAAATGACCATCTCTCCATTATTCTTTAATACTATTTTTTAAATCGAGTTGTTGCGTTCCCTCACCTTTTCAAGTCTATGAAATTGTTTTTTGTTCAAAAGTTAGAGACTGTTGCTGGATTGGGATGAAAATTTAGAGCTTCGATCTAAGCGAAAACCATGAGTCCCAAGAACATTTTTGCATTCACACACATGACATGAATGATCAAGCTCAGCTATCTGTGAAAAAAACCTTTGCATGTGCCATTTTCTTATTGATTATGCTCACACTCATGATCCTTTTCCCATTATTAATGTGCACCATGTGATGATATATCAATCATCTCAAATATACATATTTACTATTAACATATTTATCATTTATCTTATATTGTATGTTGACTGCATTTATTATGCCTTATTTCATGCAAATGCATCTCTACATTGAGGTTCTTCAGTTCCCTGAAGGCAGAGCACTGGCGGATCTATGGCCATTCCTAGCCCCAAAGGTCGGTAGAGGACTCGTAAGTATACAATTGTGCATGATGTACTCTTTGTTGTTACTTACATCAAATTAAATTGTTTCACATGTGTATATTTAATCATCAACTTGTATGTCTCTATTTTCATAGGTTCAACTAGGCGTTCTACGCCGACACACGCTCCTGCTAGGGAGATGAGCGGCAGCCACTCTATGCATGCAAGCAGTGATGAGGATATTGTTGGTGTCAGTGGGGAGGTTCCCCGTGAGAAAGGTACATTAAATGCATATATATATATTTCTTTCAGTTATCGGTACCTTTAATTTATATTGATTTCAAATTCACCTACAGTTGATGTATGTATTTTGACTGACATTTTTTTTCATCTAATTTTCAGGTGCTGCACAACATGGCCTCGACCCTCCTAAGGAAGCACCATGGGAGGATGAGATGACACGTATCACGCTCCAAGACATTACCATTCAGCATGAGTGTTTGTGGGTTAACGTCCGCCCCATTCCATACCACTCTCCTGCATCATGTTCGATGTGGATGATGTTAGAGGAAGTAGACAATCTACTGAAGGTCCATAGGTCCATCAGACCATTGAGTTCTCTTTGGGCCCCTGCATTTCAAAGAAAAAGGGTCGTAGTGATGGGTCTTGATAACTGGGTCGTAGTGAGAGATGAACAGCTAGCCATGATGTGAAGGGAAAATTATTTGATATCCCTCCTGACCACGGCTCTAGTCAACCGCTTAGACTCAAGGAGTTTAAGCTAGAGGCTACAACACCTTATGTATATGATAGGTTCATTGGAACATGGGGCATGTTTCCCCACCATGACCATGTCCCTTTATACTTTTCAAAACATATATATGCATATTTTGTCTTGGAGATGCACCCATATTACACCAGCACACCCTCAACCTTCTATGGTGCTGGTGGGGAACACAGTCATGCGTGTCCTTGGGCTAGGAGAGACCCTGGAGCTCAGCAAGAGCCAGATAATTTGGTAGGTCACCCTGGAAGGACCATGCTTAGGACAGATGATGTAGCTGAGTCATCTCAGCTAGCAACTAAGGAGTGTAGTGCATTGGCAAAGGCAACACGCATGGCAATGATGGTTGTACCATGATGGTTGTGCAGGCAGAGAGATGTAGAGCACCCACTGCACCTGCAGATCCTAAGTTACAGTGGGAAATTGATGATGTTCTCAACATTCTTGATCACGACATGGTGCTGCAGTATGCTATTTTGGCCTGCGATGCAAATTTTGGACTGCATCATAGATGCAAGCCTTGACCGATGGGACAGGTATATCTTTATTGTCATCATTTGATTGTCATGATTGTAATGTATCCTCAAATGAAACATTTTTTTAACTAATACTTTTATTTGTGTTATACATCAATGCAGGAGCCCATTTTCATGGAGGTCTTGTTTGGCAGTGATGCGTCTGATCGAGGTCCCGTTGCAGTTCCGTCCGCCCACGTCGATGAGGTATGTGTTAACTGTCATCCTAAATTTGAATTTCTAAATGAGTCAATTGTTGAACACGTAATATTTTGGTTTATTCTAGCTTTCATCATTTATCTTATTCATATTGTACAGGATAGAGGCAAGGGAATTACACATGATTCTACACAACCCCGCTCGATTCCTACTCATGACACACTAATCGACGAGGTAGTAGTTATTTATGTTCGAATTTTTTGCATATTTATGTTCAGATTATAATTTACATGTTCAAATTGTAATTCTCAAGTTCAAATTGTAATTCTCAAGTTCAAATTGTAATTCATTAATATAACTATTTTCATGTCATGGAAACAGACGCAGACACAGGAAGTTGTAGATGAGGGCCTTGAAGCCGCTGTGATGTTTATGGATGAGTGGGATGCCGCTCCTCAATCGGGTCCTGATGAAGGCTCATCTCAATAGATACCCAACCTCCCAAACCTAACACTCAACTCAAGCGAGGTGAGTTCATACATCCATGTTTCATATATATATTTAATTTTTTGTCACATTCTACATGTAATTTAAATATGTGGTATGTAACTGACTTGTAGAGTTCACACTTTTAACTTTTGCAGTTCTCAGACCTAGGAAATTTTCTTTGTGATGTGCATGAGCAAGGCCAAGGGCATAGTGCAGCTAGCGGTAGTGTCCATGATGGTCAATCTCTTGATCAATGACATAGGAGTGATTTGTAGACTGTTATTTGTGGATGTTATTATTTTGGACTTTATTATTTTGTACTTTATGATTATCGATATATATATATATATATGGACTTTTTTTTAACATGATGGTATGTTAAATGTTTTAATTATTTGCAGTTATAGTTTAAAGTTATTTATGTTTTACAATCTTAATGTTATTTAACAATCATTAATGTTTTACAATCTTACGAAATTGTACAATTTTCCTATTTAATAAATTACATGTTTACAAAATTTACAATGTTTACAAAGTTTACAAGTTTACATGTTTGCAAAATTGTCAATCTGATGCAACTTACAATTTTTAACATAACTTTACAATGTAAGATCTACTAGGTGCAAATTACAACTACAATGTAAAAATTGATTTCATATTTCAGAATAAATTTTGATTTGCTACATTTCAAAAGCATGTCAACTATGTCAATGTATCAAAAGTAGCATATAACTTTCATTCATCTAGCCAATGGGTTATAGGAATGCACGTCTCCATAATATGATCATGGTCAACTATTGACATCTTCCATATCCTTGGTTCACTC
Organism: Pseudotsuga menziesii; assembly: GCA_001517045.1. NCBI lineage: Eukaryota > Viridiplantae > Streptophyta > Pinopsida > Pinales > Pinaceae > Pseudotsuga > Pseudotsuga menziesii. The sequence goes on from LPNX010246633.1 coordinate 43,986, forward strand.
CTCTTCACCTTGATTTCAATGAGATGTATACGAGCTGCCACCACCAAATGACTGTACTGACAAGATATATATTCAGGCATGAAATCTTTGTAAATAATATAGTCACCTTGTCTTCACACTTTTTCAAAAAAGTGGCCCATCACATTTAGGTCACCAACTTGGTACGTGAGCTCTTCATCGACATAGAGCTGCACCAACCTGATTTTGATTTGTGTACACCGCATCAAAAAGTATGTCACATGCTCGTCATTTCCCGGTGGTGCAATTACAACAAATACATCACCTGCATCAATATTTTCAAATATTAAACAAATTTTAAATATATATATGCATATGTATAAGACTAGATGTTTCAATTAGAGAAAATGTCAACTCAAAATGGGCCTCCTAAGGAAAATTAATAAAATAATAGTTAAAACAATAAAATAATATTTATTAATTTTGGAGGAAGAAAATAAAAAACTACTTTTTTGTTCGTATTTTCGACATATCTCCTTGTGTGTTTACTTAAATTTTGAACGGGAGAGCTCGTTGGATGTGGAATTAAATTCCACATCCAACAAGTACCCACTCGGCATACTTTTGACGGGCTTGGCTACCCCAAAAACAATAAATACCTGAAAAATGTGATGATAACATCATCACATTTTTCAGGTATTTCTTGTTTTTGGGGTAGTCGGGCCTATCAAAAGTATGCCGAGTGGGTACTCGTTGGATGTGGAATTAAATTCCGCATCTAAGGAGCTCTTCCAATCGAAATTTGAGTAAAAACATAGGGATATATGTCAAAAATACAAATAAAAAAAGTAGTTTTTTTTATGATACCTATCCCCAAATTTATATTAAAAAATTGTTTAACATCATCACATTTTTCAGGTATTTCTTATTTTTGGGGTAGTCGAGCCTATCAAAAGTATGCCGAGTGGGTACTCGTTGGATGTGGAATTAAATTCCGCATCTAACAAGCTCTTCCAATCGAAATTTGAGTAAAAACATAGGGATATATGTCAAAAATACAAATAAAAAAAGTAGTTTTTTTTATGATACCTATCCCCAAATTTATATTAAAAAATTGTTTAAGAGGTGCTCCCTTTTTTAATTTTAAAGAATTTTGATTGGCTAATACATGATGACATGGAATTTGTGTTATTTTTGGAAGGCCCATTTTAAATTGAAATTTTTTCTAATGAAACATTCAATCAACTATCATGTACCTTGCTTAACCAAATTAGAAACATGATCATGATCTAGTGAAACCACTATCTTTTCAGTGTGCATCTCTTGCCATGTCGGAATTCGATGTGGCCCCTTTATATTAAGAGGGACATATTTTCATTGTTTGACATATGCATCGTTCACGCAATGATCAACCCTCGGTCCATTGGCATCAATGCAGAACTCACAGAAACACGCATACTTCCTCGTTTCAATGGAAAATATGTCTCCCATGTCTTTACTATGAACTGAATGTAGTTCTCTCATACTAGGTATGGTCTTGTAATACCATGGCATGGATCTATTCACATATCCAAGTGAAACATCCCAAAAATACTTGCATCGAATAAAAAACATCACATATATATATAGATAGATAGATAGATAGATAGATAGATATAATACAAACACATTTATTAAATTCCAATTAAGTTGTTGTTCCTACCTATGCACCGGCCTTGCTTGTTCATGACCTTGGTGACCCAAATTTTGTGTGCACCAATTAACTACTTCTAATGAGCACTTGAGTAGAGATGCACTATGACTCATTTGGTACCTCCAAAGTGCTCGTTTCACGCATGCACCTACACCATCATGTTCACCCTTTCTGTAACATGTTTCAAAAAATCTCCAGGTGTGTCGAATACCTGTCTCTTTGTGAATACGACTCAACCAATAAAATGAGCATGTCGATTTGAACTGCCCCACACACCCATCTGACCAAATCTAGTGTTATGTAAATGACAACCCATTCTTTTTGAATGAATCATAAATCAACCCAAAGCAGTGTTGAACAAACAATGTGTCATGCTCACTATCATCACTGACATAAAAATGGTATTCCTTGATCACATCGCATGACTGAGGAGTTCTATCCCTACCATCAATGCTCTCCTAAGCATGTCTATACAATACATGTACGAAGATGGAAACCTAGTCGGAGTGATAATACTCATGTTGTATCTCTCTATGAGGAGAAAATGTGTAATTCTTAGCAAAGTCTACCACCAATAGGATTGTGCCTAGCTCAAAAACCTCACGAGAATGCTTAAATTCAAAAGCTTGCCACCTAGACCTGTGGGAGTGTTTAATGTATTTGTAAATCTAACTTTGAAACTTCTCCATGAAGTCTGAAATAGGAATATCATCCTCGAGAAAGTCGATCCTCTTAAATGGAACATGTGAAGAAGATGATGGATTCATGGAGGCATACTCATATCTCTTCCACTTAACAGTGATATCTGACAATCCAGGGTGTGTTGGATCGATAGGAAACTTCCTATGGAACAATTCCAAATCACCACATTCATGGCATCTTCTCCCACCTACACACATTTTAATGAAAAACACATTTTCAGGATTCCTATTGCATAGTATCATAGAAATAAAATCTCGCACTATGTGAGGAGCTGGTTCACCATCCCAATATTTTTTGCAAAAATCCACAAATGTGTCATAGTATAACTAGAATTCAATGTGGTATCGACAAAAACAAGTTTCTCAAATCACATTCGGCCTAATATACCACGGTTTCAACTTACTGAACATGTTAAATGAGATCTGGACACTGGGATTTTAGTCTTTGAATTCCTCAAACAAAGCAACTCCTGTCATCTCCATAACATGCTTGCAATGCTCCTTATAAATGCCTCTGCCAAAACGTTGTTGCAAGACATTTTTTCGATCTGGTATAGCATGAGAATGGTTGTCCCAATACTCTATCACCTTCTCTCCTATTCCCTCTTCCATCCTGTCTTTATATGCTTCTCGGCATATAAGATCCCAACAAGTAGCTTCATCGTTTTCATCTATATTTACCCTAAATTTAGTGTATTTGTGCAGTGTTTTTCTTGAAATGTGGAGCAACTTTGTCATTATTGTGACCATTCAATTTCTTGAGGTACTTCGTGCCACAATAACAGTTGTAATTTCCCTACGTATAGCACTGATATAAGTTTGTCTTGACTTTCCAAATGCAGATAGTGCAATTGTTACATTTTCTGTTACATTCTCACATGCATTTTTATTTCTAACATCCTTAAAACCCAACAACTTTGTGGCACATTTCATTTTTTGTGTTTTATCAATCCATGTAGGATTTGAGCTTGTGTAATCACTTATTTTTGTTTAAAGTACAACTTGATTATGTTACTAACATGCTCTCTAATTTTTTGATCAGGGGTCGGGTTCCCGAACTCTTCTTTATTGGCATCATCCAACCCTCTTAAACAATTAGCAGCCATTCCAACGGCATTGAAGCTCCTCATTACTATTGAGAAATCAGAGGGTGCACGATCTTGTGATGACTGGCCAGGATCTAGCAATAAATAAATACAAGCCCTTGATAAATACAAATAAATGCAAGCTCAAGAATAACATTTTGTTTTACTTATCATATTGTCATGGTTAATTAAAAATTTAACAAATAAATTATATAAGATTCAATATGGAGCAATGATGGTTGTTGTACGTATAACTAGAGATGAATATGGACCTTGGTTTAAATCAGCTTCCTAACGGTTCAAAGGTAGTCACTCGACCACCAAGGCTATCTTAGGCTTGAGTATTGGGGTAGTACCCCTCACTTCACGGCGCAAGTAAAACTGCTTACCGCTTGGCCACAAACGAAAACTCTTTGGTTTTCCTCATAGGTGGGACTCTAGTCAATCCAGTAGGGTTTGTTTCCCTTTTCACTTGGCAGTTCCTCTCAATGGCCAGCTACTTCGGGGTTCATGTGGTACTCCTCATAATTCATTTTAGGGAAAAGGACAAGTACTTCCCATAGTTGTTACGGATGAGACTTATGTCCCAAACCGGATGTTATTAAGTAAATTAGGTTATTAAGTAAAATATGTTACTCTACCTTACCTTAAGTAAATTGTAATGTGATTGTAATTGTAATTGTTGATTTTCTTTGAGATCATCATTGTCATCAATGCTTAAATCCATATGATTCCTAGTCATTTGTACATGATTGTAATGTAATGTAATTGTAATTGTTTAATGTAATTGTAATTGTAATTGTAACATGTAATTATCATCATTATCATAATGTAATGTAAAATTGTAGTTGTATTTACTCTACCTTACTGCCCCATTGACGTGAGGCTAGTGCTTCTGCACGTTAATGTGATTGTAATGTTATTGTAATTGTAATTGTTGATTTTCTTTGAGATCATCATTGTCATCAATGCTTAAATCCATATGATTCATAGTCATTTGTACGTGATTGTAATATAATGTAATAGTAATTGTAATTGTTTAATGTAATTGTAATTGTAATTGTAATGTAATTATCATCATTATCATAATGTAATGTAAAATTGTAATTTGAACACTATAAAAATGCTCATATATGAATATGAAATTAAAATCATATTAAAATCGATGAAAGGAGAGATAAGGCTATAGAAAAGATGAAGAAAATAAGTGCAATGATAAGACTATATATGCATATTCATTTAGAACTAGATATTATGCTAGAATATTATGAATTATATAATTATATATATATATATATATATATATATATATATTCATCAACCATTCTCTAATTTCATTGGACAACTCTAGAACTACTCATACTATAATACACTTACTTTGTA